>PTEX01000211.1:1257171-1282983 GCA_003342815.1 Eudromia elegans
TCGCCGGCACTAAAAGCCACCAGCTGCCGGCGGGAGCCCGCCGGGATTTTCCATCTCCCGGAGCCGAGGGTGCAGCGGGACGCGGGAAAAGCAGGGCTGCGCGGGGCCGGGGGCGGCGGCGGCTCCGGGGGCATCCCGCGCGTGGCCGCAGGTCGGTGCGCTGCCTGCCGCGGGGAGCTGTGCTAACGGCGGGGAGAGGTGGGTGTGCGAGGGGCTTGGGAGCTGCTCTGCCTCCTGCTCCCCCTGCAAATCTTGCGGGCCGCCCTGTGCACGTCTGACCTGTTCGCTGGCCGGCCTTTCGCGAGGATGCAGCTACAAAACGAGTTGTAAGGTTAGAAAGTGTTGTGCTGTGCAGGCAGCAGCCCTGTGCAAGGAAAAATGCACGGGGTAAGCAAAGAAGGTGCCATTTTATTTTATTTTATTTTGTTTTTAAACATCGTATGTAGTGTTCTGTGGTTACTGTAGATGCCTGGCCTGAATTTTTTGCTGTTGCACTTGAGAAAGGCCAAGAAGTTGCAAGTAGGCAACCTGTGTTCTTCTGTGTGTTGAAATCAGCAGTGCGGGTCGGGCTGTGGGCTGTGTGTTCATACTTGTATTGCTCCATGAGCTAGCTTTCTCCCTTCTTAATTTCTGCAGTGCTGTTATCCCTGTCTTAATATTAATGGGCTTTTGTGTTCTTACGTGTTGGTCTCTTGGGGTGCAGTTCTGTATTAGTTTTGGTCCAGTTTAGCTCTGCTTCAAAGGTTATGCTGTATAGTGGCCATATAGTTTCCCTCATTTTATTGCTTGGGACCTGCAAAAGTGGGACCTTTGCAAAGTGAGTCGCTTAACGTAGTCTATTGGACAAACAGTCATTTGGTTGGTTTTGATTATCTGTCATTTTAGGGAGCAGCCACTGAACCAAGGGGTCGGGACAGCCCGGTGATCACTGGACTGGTGTAAGAGGAGGATGCTGCAGGATGTGCTTGGAGGAGGGGAGTGTGTGGGAGGAGAGGGTGAAACCAGGGCTGTGTTGCTGGGAGTAGCCCGTGTTTGGGTCGGATTTCCCTGACATGGAGCTGCATCCACTTGCTTGGTGAAGTACCATGCTGCTTGGGTTTCGTGTTTGGAAAGGGTTTTGTAGGATAGCCTTGCATGTTAGGAGTTACTGTTAAAATTCATATCCTCCTTTGTGAACAGTATGATGCTTTATGAGTGGCTGCAAAAGGCCTTTTGCCTTCACAGAGACTGTTTTGTGACGCATTCTATCCAAGAGGTACCAGTGTTTCATTAGGATTCTGTTTGTGATAGGGCCTGATTTTAAGAAAATCTAGACGAATGTAAAAGCCAAAAATGCTGGGGCGTTGATACAGTTGTGTACCAGGGAAGCAGGCACTAGTGAGCAGAGCACCATGTCAGAAGCCAGGTTACTCCTCCTAGGGCAGCTGTTGAGAGTAAGCTTACATGCTACAGCTAAGTGGATCCAACAGCTTGCTTAGTGTCTTGCCTGCTGCTTCCTCCTTCCCTTCTCACTTGGGGGTCACTGGAAAATGATGCTCGCTGTTTGTTTAGGCTAGTTTTTCTGCCAAGTTATCTCACTGAATCAACTGGTGGAGGGTACCAGCAGGAAGGTAAGTGTAGGAGAACCTGCAAGGGGAGGTTGAGGATTGGCAGGAGAACAGGAATCTCCCCCTTTCTGATGGTAGCAGAGGTATTACATGACTTGCTTGTAATGTGTGTGGCATCACTCTCTCTCACACTTTAGCCCCAATTGGTGTACTTCACGTATTTACTCAAGTTTCTTCTTTTTCCACAGTCTGTATTCTCTCCCTTCCCATTTGCTTGATTAATTTATTTTCGGGCTTCATTTACTTCCCCTGAGGGAAAACTTTTAAGGCAGTTTTTCTCCTCAAGAGCTTTTATATTCTAGATAGGTTTATTGGCTGTTTCCTAACTGTACTGGAGTTGTGCATGGATACAATGGCAAATTAGGAGGTTGCTTCTTATATTTGGTGAAAAGATGATTGCAGGACAGACTAACTCATGGTACTGCCCAAGCAGCAAAGGAAGGTAGTGTTGGACGCCCAGAGTCCCAGGCAGGACTTAGTGGGAAGGATTTACACAGGGGAGCCGTAGCTGGAGCAGCAGCTATGTGCTTATTGACAATTGACTTTTTTCTCCTAAATTTTGAGGAATAAACCTGAAGCAGCTATTTTCTGATTTAGCTAGCTTTCCTCAGCAGTGTTAATGATAGTGTCCTACTTTAAGTAAAGTCACCTTAACACCATTCTGGAATGTAGAAACTTATATCTGGGAGAGAACGTTACTGTACCTGATTTCCTGATGTGCTGGTCTGATTGTTTAGTAAGCTAGAAAAAGTAGTGTGAGGAGGAGTGAAGCTGTGAAACCCGAAGCTCCTGGATTTGAAAAGGTCTTGATATCTATGCTGGTGTTATGAGATCTTGGAACTGTAGGGAGTCTCACTTAGAGGTATATTAGGTAGACTGCAGAGTAGCCAGCTGGTGCTGTTGGGAACAAACAAGCTGTTAGTGTTACCCAGACTATTGGAAGATTTTTATAAATCTTACATGGGATGGTTAGCTTTGAGGAAATCCAATTTTTTTTTAAAGGAATTCCACTGAATAAATCACTTTTGCTCTCTTCTGATCACTTTTGCTCTTGCCTTTTCCTGATTCTAATTCCTCCTCCTATTATTCCCTGTATAACACGTGTTTCTTGCTGGAGGAAGCTCACTGATCATCCCCATATGTTACTTTTCAGCTAAACATTCCTGGCAGTCTTGCTTTTCCTCCTCTTGACCGATGAAAGCCTTCTCCAATCTTTTCTTAGTCCTGTAGTTCACCACAACCCATCTTTCTGCTGCTGAAAGATATCCCTAGCCCAGTACGGCCTCTTCAGAAGTTTTCCCTGTCACATTTCTTCATAGTGATCCCTTCATTCACTCTGCTGTTGTTACATTCCTCCTTAAAACCACTTCCACAACAGATGACTGACTCTAGTCCAATATGTGAATTATGGACTGTTAGGAACAGTGAGTACCCAGAAGTGCATGTGTTAAAAAATAATTAGGGATTCAGGGCTGAACTGTGAGAAGGGAATACTAAGTTGGTGAACTTGCAGCAGGACCGTGGATTCTTCTTTTCTTTAGTCCATGAAGAAGTAAAATTGCCCCACAAGCCTGGAAAGTGAAATGGGTGACTAGAAGCACAGTGTAATTTGCCTCAGTTTACTAGGCTTGAAGCAAACGTGATCAGACCTGTAAACCAAATTTTTTCTGAATGAACTGAAGCTCGTACTTAGCCCTTTGCTTTTTTTAAGAAGGCTAGCTGTAGCTTCCACTGCAACATAGCAATGAAAATGTGAGAATATGTGTGTTATATTTTTCACTGCAGTAATCTAAAAAACCAAACCTGAAACCTATGAGTATAACTTTTGAGTGGATCCCCAGCCCCTTGTAGCATGACAGAGTGGTGTGAGAATTTTCCTTATTCAAGAGAGATTCAAGTAAAGAAGCTATATAACGCAGTGAAGCACAATTTGGTTCTTTTTCCAGCATGACTTATTTTTCTACTTCTCTTGATTTAGGTCTGGAGTCAGTCTCGGTCTGAGCTCCCAGGATCTTGTCACCATGGAGACTGAAAGTGAGCAGAACTCCAGTTCCACCAGTGGGAGCTCCAGTTCTGGAGGAAGCACCCGCCCGCAGATATCGCAGATGTCTCTGTATGAGCGGCAGGCCGTACAGGTAAGGCACTGTCAGTTCTGTTTGTTTTTTTGTCCGTGGAACGTGGCAGTAACTCCTCCTCCATTGCTCTGAGCTGTTGTGTCGAGGTAGGAGCATGTTTTACAGGTGGTCATGTTTTCACATTTTTGGAATTCTAGTGCTAGGTCATATACTTATGCTTCAGTTTTACAGGTGACCCCGCCAGTGTCCAGCCTTTTAAATTTATTAGTCCTGTGATCCAATAGCTTGATGTTAGCCTGCTGTTCTCTGTCAGTTTTTTCAGCTTATCATCCCAGTTCCTCTGGAACATCTGTACTATGTAGGAATTCTGATCTATCTGCCCACTCAGTGATGCAGTTTTTTGAAGTCTCACAAGTGTTCTTCCTGCTATGCCTGAATATACCCGTGATTTAGTCTGTTACTGAACTTGTACTACCTATTTTGATGTTCTAATCTGGTGGCTTTGCCTTTTTTCATGGGGACAAGGGATGACTCCTGGCTGTTAGATTGTGATTTCTCTCTTTAATTGTGTTTCAGAGGTACAGTGTTTTTTGACAGGTGGGTTTTCTTCTTTCTGCAGGCCCTTCAGGCACTCCAGAGACAACCTAATGCAGCCCAATACTTTCATCAGTTTATGCTCCAACAGCAGCTTAATAGTGCCCAGCTCCACAGCTTGGCTGCTGTCCAGCAGGTGAGTTGCCAGGGGGCAGAAGGAAAGGCATTCCTCTCCAGGGGACAGTCACTTTTTGTGCAGGAACTTGTATGATGAGGTCCTGGTTCATGATTAGACAACTGGGCCCTAAACATATATTTAGAGGTAATGTAAACAACTAAAGAAACAGGATGGATAGAACCCTTTGACTTCCAGTTACAGAACAGGATAAGGTAGAATCTGAGATCCCCATAAGGGAAAATGGCATATTTTGGAGGCATATGATTAGCCCCTGCACCTCCTTTAAATATAAAATAGATCATTATGTCAGTAGTGGATACAGTAGCATTTTAAAACTGTCTTAAAATGGGTCATAGTTGGTTGTTTACCTGAGAATGCCTGTAGTCTTATGTGTGTGAAATTTCACATGGTGTCCTCTGAATTTTCTATGTCTTTACAGTTAGTATGCCTTGTTTTCTTTATCAGTTTCTAGCAAGATGGATCTGGGGAAGGTCTTCTGCAGCAAGGATGGTGTTTCTTTAGTTGAGGTCTGTCTATATAAATCAAAATAATCTATAAAGCCTAGTTGTCTGGCATTTTTTTTCCTCTAGTTTTCTTTGTTCATCTGTCAGACTTATCCTCAGTTGAAGATGGATTTTATGTATGATGTTCCAATAGTGTTCTCTCTGTGTAACATCTTTATCAGTAGTTGCAATTCTTGGATGTCAGTTCAGGAATCACAGAATGGTTGAGGTTGGAAGGGATCTCTGGAGATCATCTAGTTCAACCCTTTGCTGAAGCAAGGGCGCCTAGAGCACTTGGCACAGTATTGCGTCCGGGTGGGTTTGGAAGATCTCCCAAGGATGGGAGATCTCCCAGCTTCTCTGGGCAGCATGTTCTGATGCTCAGTCACTCTTAGAGTAAATATTTTTTTTTTCCTCATGTTCAGTCAGAATTGCCTTTGTTTCAATTTGTACTTATTGCCTCTTGTCCTATTGCTGGGTGCTCCTGAAGGGTTTGGCCACATCCACTTTACATTTTCCTTTCAGATATTTATATGCATTGATAAGATCTCCCTTGAATCTGGTATTCTCCAGGCTGAACAGTATCAGCTGTCTCAGCCTTTCTTCCTATGAGAGACACTTCAGTCCCTTAAGTTGTCTTAGCAGCCCTCTGCAGAATTCATTCCAGTAGCTCCGTGTCTCTCTTGCATTGGGGAGCGTTGAGCTGGACACAGTACTCTAGATGAGGCCTCTTCGGGGCTGAGTAGAGGAGAAAGATTATCTTCCTCAAAGGTGGTTCCCAAATCCTTACTTGCTGCTCTGTAGAGTAGGAGGAATAGTGTCCTCTTGCCAGTTTCACAGAAGTCTTAGTTGCAGACTAGCTGAACCTCTTACCCACATAGGGCACTTGCCATGGGATCATATAGAACAGAGAAAACAAAAAACCCCCTATTATTTACCCTCTTCCGCCATTCATACGTGCTGTAGTCAAAGCTTGTTAGCTGGACTAACATTGCATACCTGTTACTAACTTGCACAACTTGCCCAATGTAGCATTAATGTTGTGGGGGTAGAGTGTGTTGGAGCAGCAGGATGAGGCTTGTAGTTTGCAGCAGGACAAGCTGAGACAGTGGCAGAATATATAGCCCTGCATGGAGGACTGCAGGTCATACACTCTTAAGTGTGTCTTGTTCAGTGCCTTCAGTGATCTACAGAACTGGCTGGGGAGGAGGAGGTACTGCTGACTTGCTACACCTGTTTTGTAGGGCATTGCAGAGGTTTGTAGTTGTTCTATTGTGTCCCAGTTGTCGGGAATGGCAGAAGACAGTGATGCTGGGATACGGTGTTCCAGCTAAGCCAAACATTTGGATTGGATTTAAAGCTTTTTTCCCGGGTGCTCATTTCTCTGCCGATCTCTCTTGCAGGCTACAATTGCAGCTAGTAGACAGGCCAGCTCCCCCAACACCAGCGCCCCACAACAGACCAGCACTACCCAGGCCTCTGTAAGTAATTAATTCCTCATGCCTATCAAAGCCTTGCCCCCTTTGCTTTTTTTCCTCTTCGTCTTTTAAGAGGGAAGTTGACCAGGAAAACACAGCTGCTAAGGATGATGGAAATCCACAAGATAGAGTCAACTTTGAGGATTTGGGGTGCTGTCATTGTTGGTGGGGGTTGAGGAGCCAAGAGAAGGTTTCCGAATGGGAAAGGTGTCTTTAGCTGGAAAGGTAGAAACTGATCTGTTTTTGCTGAGGCTGTGAGGATATGTTATCATGGATTAGGAGAGAATCAAGACTTGTAAGACAGAGAAGGAGATCAGCTTGAAAGGGATTGTGCTTTTCTTTTTTGGGGCAGAGGAAAAGTGGCTTGTTGAGTGAGAAGAGGTTTGTTTTTACTTTGAATATTGAGGAAATGGGATTTATTTAAAGAATAGAAGAGTTTGTAAGATAGCTTTTTTTTTTCTTGAGAGTCTGGAGAAGTACATTTATTTTGGGGGGGAAGGGGGAAATCTCTGTAAAGTTGCATATTAACAGTTATACTCTGGTTCAATATACACATATAAGCTAACCAGAAGTTTAGATTGCATAGCTCCTTAAGCAGATAATTTCTTTCTGCTAGTCCCCAGTGCAAGAAAAAGCTGTAAAATGGCTGTTCTGGCAGGGTCCCAATGAAATAAATTGTACCCATTTCTTTGCCCTCATAATTTCCTGTGTGATTTAGGGCTTTTCTCTGTTTTAAGATCAACCTAGCCACCACCTCAGCTGCACAGCTGATCAGTCGCTCACAGAGTGTGAGTTCTCCCAGCGCCACAACCCTGACGCAGTCTGTGCTTCTTGGGAATACCACCTCTCCACCTCTCAACCAGTCACAGGCCCAGATGTATCTCCGGGTAAGAGATGTTCGCACAAAGTGTGTCCTATCATGAACACCATTTCCCAAGCACTCTGGTGTTTGGCTGTGTAGAAGTACTAACATAAATTCTTACCTCTGGGCTAGCTCCAGCTTTAGGGATCATGTGATAAATTTTATATGCAAATGGGAAATCTTATGCCCCTGAAACCACAGGTCTAGCTCTAGGCTCAGCTTTCAAGGATAGATGAGCTTTATATTGTGTGGTTTAGGGGTGTGCAGGTGAGATCCTTAAGATCAAGTTTGTCTCTGCTCTGCATAGATGTTAAAGATCCCATGGCACTTCTCAGTAAAGTATAAACGTGAAATATATATCCTTGACCTGAGTATAGCTCGCAAAAGTAAATCTGCTCTTCTCATGCAATGCTGGAACAGATACGTCTTGTAAATTACACTCTTCAACCCTTGCTGAGCTTGGGCACGTAAGTCAGTATTCAAGCAAGTCTGGGTACAGAGATTGATGTGAACAAGTATGTCATTGTTTAGGCAGTTTGAGATGCTTCTATATACAAAACACTTATTATTGTCAGATTTGATCTAGTGTTTGGTTATCTACTGGTAAAAAAAAAATATTTTCCACTGCTCATCCAACTTTAGGTACAGAAGGTAATCTCCTTCTTTTCAAACAACCCCTGTTTTGGATGTCTTGTGTCCCTGCTTCTTGGGAAATCCTGGGCATATATCTGAAAATTAGACTCCAACCTTCTAGCTAGTCCTGGACCATCTGTGGGAGTCAGCCCAGGCTTGCATTTGGTTCACAATCACTCATTTTCATAAGGAAATTGTTTCCAATTTCCTGCTGCTGCAGGTTGTTCTGAGCTTGAGAGAGGAAGGCGGGTCGGGGGGTTTGCACTGTGTGACATTGCAGCCCAGTGTTGCTTTGTAATCTGTTTGCTTGTGGTTCGCTCTCTGTCTTTTTCTCCTCTTCTCCGTTCCTTTCATTCCACATCACCTGACCCTTCCCCAACAGCCGCAGCTGGGGAACCTGTTGCAGGTAAACCGGACCTTGGGCCGCAATGTGCCTCTTGCCTCCCAACTCATCCTGATGCCTAATGGGGCCGTGGCTGCTGTCCAGCAGGAAGTTCCACCCACTCAGTCTCCTGGGGTCCATGCAGACACAGACCAGGTCAGTGATACCCCTCCCAGGGTCCTCCCCTTTCTCTTGCACTCAGTCATCCCACAGTCTGATGTCTGTCTCCGCTCTTCCTTGTGTAGGGGATTAGATCTATTTTATCCCCATCCTGGAGCCCTAAAACTGCTGCATGCAGAAGGGTCTATTCTCTCTTACCACTGTGTTTCTGTGTTTGCCTTTTGCCTTCAAAGACAGAATTAATTTCTCCTTAAATCCCCTGGATGAACAACAACCTGAATCAGTCCTGTCATCGCAATTTCTTGGTCGTCCTTTTGTGGAAAGAGCTGTGGGTTCTGTGTCAAGTTTTCAGTGGGGCAGGTGCTCTGCAAGGAAGAGTCTGGGCTGATGGTGGTATTCATTGACCCAGTTAGTTTGCCGTTTTAAAGATGCCAAAGACTGAACAAATCACAAGGTCTCAGCTCCTGCGTTCATCTGTAAATATTACTTTGCTCCTGCTGCAGTTAGTTCCTGTTCATCTTGTTTGGAGCACTTTCTTTGATGCAAAGTCGTCTGTGATGAAACCTGAAGATAACACTGTATTTGGAAGGGGAGTAAATAACAGAGGATGGCATTACTAAAATGCAGAGAGAAACTGGAGAAATAATGGCTGTGTGCCATGAGAAGAGATGAGGGCCTCTTAAATGGAAAGTCCTGCACAGACACAGGTCGCACAAATTAAAAAGGAATTGCTGAACTTAAAGGGAAGTCTCTATGCTTTCTGAGTTGTGCTAAAGTGGACCCTCCCAATGCAGGAGCAACGTGGGCAGGTCTGGAGGTTGTCCTATACCTCTTGGTTTGTGATGTTGGAGACTACTGTATGGAGAGAATGGTATTATCCTCAAGTTCTGTTCAGAAAGTGCCATGAGATCTTTAACTTCCATCGGAGATGGGCAGCAGGGAGTTGAGGTTAATGTAATGTTGTGTAATGTAAGGTTATGTAATGTTAGCCAGCTTCCAGTGTGAGGCTTTTGAGTTTAGCCTGCATCTCAATAGTTTGTGCTGCATCTCTGTTCTCTGCTTCTGTTAAACTCCCAGGAGGTAACATACATAACGCAAATGGACTGTTTTGTATGTGTGTTTCTAGGTGCAGAACCTGGCTGTGAGGAGCCAGCAGACCTCAACCACTAATGCGCAGCTCCAAGGTTCTGCTCAGAAGGCAGCTGTGCCAGGAAACTCCCAGCCTTCCGGCCTACCACAGGCCACAAATACAGGCCAGACGCTGGCAGTGGCTCAGGCTTCTTCTGGCAACACAGGCCAGTCCCTCAACTTGAGCCAGGGGGCCACAAGCAGCAATGGCATCTCTGGAGGTGTGGTGGCAAGTAGTGGGAGCCAGGCCTCAACAGGACTGAGCCAGGCATCCTCAGTGGGCCCTCCTGGCAGTTGCCAAAGGAAAGGCACAGGGGTGGTTCAGCCATTGCCAGTAGCAGCTGCCCAGGCAGTGACTGTCAGTCAGGGAAGCCAAACAGAAACAGAGAATGCAGCCGCAAAAAAGTGTGAAGCAGACAGTGGTGGACAGCAAACAGTGGGCATGAACCTGACCAGGACAGCTACACCGGCACCTAGCCAGACGTTGATCAGCTCAGGTAAGTGGAGACCTGCTCCTCCTCTTTGAGCCCATTGGACCTTCCCAAGAAAGTCTCCTTTGGAAATATGCTGGGAAACTTTTCAAGCCTCAGTGTCCCAGGATGCTATTCTGTAGGAATTATCCCTCTTTGTGAATGAAAGTGTTTGATCTTGGCCTGTTCAGTCCCCAGTCTTGTCTCCTAATAAACTGTCGGTCATCTTGGAGCTTAACAATTCAAACCAGTGCTGGGGGGGTTGAAAAGTCCATTTTCCATGGCTACTTCTTTTTGTTTCCAGCTGCCCTGCTGCTAATTTTCTGTACTGCCCTCCTTTCCCATTCCATGTTTGTAGCCACATACACACAGATCCAGCCCCACTCGCTGATACAGCAGCAGCAGCAGATCCACCTGCAGAAACAAGTGGTGATCCAGCAGCAGATTGCCATTCATCACCAGCAGCAGTTCCAGCACCGCCAGTCCCAGCTCCTCCACACAGCCACCCATCTCCAGCTGGCTCAGCAGCAGCAACAGCAGCAAGCACCATCTCTGACTCAACAGCAGCAAGCTCAACCCCCGCAGCAGCAAGCTTCATCTCAAAACCAGCCGCAAGCTCAGACCCTTGTGGTGCAACCTATGTTGCAGTCCCAGCCACAGCCTGTTCAGCTTCAGCAGGACAGCACTTGCCAGCCAGGCACCAAGTCACCTATTCCAATTCAGTCAAAAGCTCTGGTTACCTCCATCAAACCACCTCAGCTTGGGCCTGCCAAAATGTCAGCAGCACTGCAGCCTCCGCCGCATATCCCAGTGCAGGTGGTGGGTACCCGGCAGCAGGGCTCAGGACAAGCTCAGGCACTGGGTTTGACTCAGATTGCTGCAGCAGTGCCCACCTCCCGGGGTATGCCAGCTGTGGTCCAGCCTGTTTCCCAAGCCCATGCTTCTTCCCCATCATCTGCTCCAGCATCTTTGCAGGAAGCTCCTCCTCTCAGCACAGGGGTAAATTTGGCACAAGTGCAAGGTACAGCCCACATGGTGAAGAGCACGGCCTCCTCTCCAGTTGTGGCTCAAATGCCAGCAGCATTCTACATGCAGTCTGTCCAGTTGCCAGTAAGTAACACCACTGAGAAGGAGGATAGCGTATGGATTCTACTTGTTCATTCCTAGGACACCAATTTTAGTCCAGCCCTGGGTCAATGAAGGGGGATGTGCTGAGGCATTTGGGGAAAGGAATATGGAGATGTTTCCTTTCAGATGCATGCATTCCCCTCCAGTCATAGGGATTACTGACTGCAAGTAATTTCACATGATCTTTCAGAGGTTTGCATGAGATTTGTTGGTGAAACTCAGTCCTGCTTCAAGTGGGAGTGTATGTCCTCAGCACATACTATCACAATTAACAATAATTGGCATCTTTGTCTCTCTTAGGAGAGAGACCAAGGCTGAGTGGGCCATGAAAACTGAACTCCCCTCCTCCAAGTAGGTATGGATACCACCAGTGCAGAGACCCCTTGGTGTATGGTATTGGCCAGAGAGTTAGGGCTGGCTTTAGGTTTCTAAGGTTTCTCTGGTAACAGGTTATGAAGAGGAAGATGAACATGGCTCATGCTGCACAAGCTTCTTTCATGCTGCTCTGAACTGCTCATCTAGAGCCTACCTACAACAGGCTTTGACAACACTTTGGTAGCCCAGGTATCCTTAGCAGGCTCCCTGGGCTGTTCATTTTCCTGAGATTTCACTTGTGTAGTCAAGAGTAGAATGCACCAATTTCTGAACTCTGGCTCCTCCTTCAGGCAAATCCTGTGATAGCTCCCTGAGAACTAGAGGACAACTCAGTCTCTTGTCCAACGTATTTCCTTTACTGTTACTATTCTTTCTCTGTAGAAACAGTTATCTAGCTGAAGGCTTATTTGGAAACTGGTAGGTGACTGCCCATCCACTTCCTTCTTGCTGGAGTAATCCCTTGAGACTGGGACAGTGCTACTATCTTGATGTTATATCAGTGTATCAAGATGAATTAGAACATCATACCCTAATCATAGTGCTGTGCTGGTGAGTGTCCTAAGTTTTGCTCCCCAGTAAGCAAATGTTCTTAAACAGAGGAATATACTGATGAGGGAACTTGAGGTGTCAGGAGAAAAAACTAGGCAGAAGATGGAGCAGGGTGGATCCTGTTGCCTTCAGTCTGTGGTGATCTGTGATTTGGGGGAAAGGGAGTCCTCTTTCTGCTTATGTGTTCCTCTTCCTTCATATAGAGCAAGTCTCAGGCCTTAGCTGTGAAGCGCAAGGCAGAGTCAGAGGAGGAAAAGGAAGAATCATCCAGTGTAAATGCAGTTCTGCCTGCTAGGTCTTCTCCTGTGACAGACAGCCCCAAAAACATGGATGAGAAGAGTGGTCTTGGAGGTGAGGTGCAAATGAAAGCTATG
Source organism: Eudromia elegans (assembly GCA_003342815.1). Lineage (NCBI taxonomy): Eukaryota > Metazoa > Chordata > Aves > Tinamiformes > Tinamidae > Eudromia > Eudromia elegans. The sequence goes on from PTEX01000211.1 coordinate 1,269,568, forward strand.
TTTTGGTTTAGTTAATGATCTTATCTCATATTGCAAAAGGAATATTAGGAGCAGAGAGCAAAGTTTGCAGTGACTCCTGTGGTTTTAATATTCCAGATAAATCTGATTCTGCTGCCAGTGCAACCTCAAACACCACCTCAAGTGAAGCAAGATCAGTCACACCCACTTCGGCTCCCACCCCAAACCTGGCAATGGTGTCACGTCAGACAGGAGACTCCAAACCCCCACAAGCCATTGTGAAACCCCAGATCCTCACGCACATCATAGAGGGCTTTGTCATCCAGGAAGGAGCAGAGCCTTTTCCAGTAAGTGTCCGCTGCTGTAGAGAAGGAGGGGTATCTCTCTCGAGAGGGTGGTTGTCTGCCTTTGGACAGGAGTTTCTTTCCTTGTGCTCCAGGTCTGCTTTTTTCCTCAAAAGACTCAGGCAGTGAAAAGAGGAAGAAAAAGGAGGAAGGTTTCATTCATGATGCAGGCCTTAAGTGCTACTATTAAAAGTGGGTTAGAGGGAAGTGATGGGATTTTTTAATGGAATCAAAGATGCGCTGTTGAACAAGCAACTAGTGACATTAAAGCAAGTAAAGGGGAATACAGTTACATGGAATTGCAGGATGTTCGAGGCAGATACCAAAGATCATCCGGTATTGCCAAGCCTGTTGGTCAGGAGTGACTAATGACTTTGTTCAGCATTCTCCCTCTTCTGGTAGTGATAGGGATTTTTCTGAGCTCTAACAAGATGCAAGTTGCACATACCTTGCACATGGTGATAGGCACACAGATGCTTTTACTGATGGGCAGAACTCTTTCTCTTCTGGTTCAGGTTGGTTGTTCACAGCTACTGAAAGAATCTGAGAAACCACTGCAGGGAGGAGCACCCTCTGCACAGAGTGAAAATCTGTCCAGCAATTCCCCAGGAGGAGACAGTGCTTCTATGGGTGAGTTTCAGCACCAGGATCTAGCAAATGGCACTGAAAGCATTTTGATGTTGTTTTTGCTTGCTTGCTTGTTTGTGTGTTTGTTTTCTGATACTTCCTTATCGACTTTATACATCATGAACTTGTGGTCCTTTTTATCCTTCTGCTAACTCTGTAGAGACTCGGGCATAGGCTACAGATATAAGATCTCTTGAGATGCTACAAGATAATACTTTTTTCTGTATATGATGTAATACGCCCTATGTCAATAACAAGCAGGAAACTTTGGAATATTCCTGTCTCTAATAACGTTTTGAAGGCTATGAAAGATGTGTGAACACAGCTGAGGTGCAGTGATGATCTCCTCCTACGTTTGTAGGATATGAGGAATGTGCTAGTTCTTACTTGCTAAGCAAAAGGTTAAGGAGAGGAGAAATGCACAGAACGGTACAGCACCATAGGTTCCTAATAGAGGGCTTTGGCCTCCTCTTCCAGATTCTTCCCCAAGCTAACTACATAGTATATTCAATAGAATATTTGTTTGGAGTCAGTCTGTTCTGTGGAACAGAAAGGGACTGGTGAATGCTAATGTGTGGTTTGTTTCAGTTCAAACCATCAAGTGGTGTGCATCTCTCTATCTCACTAGAACATGATAAGAAGGCGAGCTTGCTGAAGTGTGAATACTGTGGAAAGTATGCCCCAGCCACCCAGTTCCGTGGCTCCAAGAGGTTTTGTTCCATGACCTGTGCTAAAAGGTAATAGCAAGGCATCGCCTTCCTTTTTTCTGATTATGCATTATCTAGAACTGGGCATGTGCCTGTAGGCAGTGTACAGTGCTTCAGTGCCTCTGACCCACCCTCCCTGGAATACACTGACCATAGAGATCATTTAGAGTTGGACCTCCTAATGGTTTGTGAATGCTTTTAGACCTGGATGAGGTAGATGTGATGACAAGTGTAAACAGGATTTCTGACTTGTTTAGAAAATAAGATCAGAAAGGGGAACTCCTTTTTGGATGTACATCTGACGAAAGAGTGGTTCTTCAGAGCACAAGTGACTAATCAGATGCTTACTGTTAGCCATCTGCTGCATCTTTGATACTACACAAAGACACAAGGGAGTATAGGGAGACAATATGAGACGTCTGATCTCCTAATACTGCTTCTGTCAGAAGCCTGGGCTGGTAACTTGCAAGGGGAATTCTTAGGAGGAGGAACAGAACCTGATGATAAAGAGGAGATTTATCTCCATCTAGAGGAAGAAGTTGCTCTTTAAATACTAGTTTCTGTTTCATAACTGCTGCTTTGGTTCTACTTATTTGAGGTACAATGTGAGCTGCAGCCATCAGTTTCGGCTGAGAAAGAAGATGAAGGAGTTCCAGGAAGCTAACTACGCGCGCGTGCGGAGACGGGGGCCGCGGCGCAGCAGCTCCGAAATCGCTCGAGCAAAGATCCAGGGCAAGCGCCACAGAGTAAGGACAGAGTCCTGCCTGCCTCTGTTCAGGCAAATCTCACTGTAGCAGTTGTCACTGCTGGCTGTGCAGGAAATGTTTCCTACAATGAACGTGCTCTATCTGTCCTATATCTATGCTGCAGCTGTATCAGCTGCTGAGTAGTCCTGGTTGCTTTACTTCGAGGCAAGGACTTAGTTTCTGGACACTTACAAGTGCTTAGGCCAAACTTTCACAAGACATTGGTTCAGACCTAATGCACTCTGCTTCTGTATTTTTCTTATTGTAGTGTCGATGATGTGAAGTGTGATTTTTTTTTTTTTTTTTTTCTCTTGTAAATGCATTCAGAGCTGAGGTGGAACATGTGGCCCATCTGCAGGCATATACAGCATATGCAGAGTGCACACTGACACAGTTATTACACAAGATTCCAACTGTGTATCTGCTGCAAATAGTGGATTTGCACTCATACTTGCTCTGTTTGTTCTCTGTTAATGCCAGCATGAATTATAGAGCTCTCAGGGAGTGAGGCCAGCTGAAAATGTTGATAGAAAACAACCCACTTTCCTGTTTGGTTAGCTTTCTTCCAGCCTAATGAATTAAATCAGGTCACAGAAGGACTCTAATGAGTTCCAGAACTGGCATGAAGGTGAATGGATTGGGGGAGGGTGGAAAGAAAGCGCAAAGAGGAAGAAAGGGCAAAGCCTGCTTCTTCTGGCATCAGTGAGCTCTTGTCAGCTGTGATTGGATCAGCAGCCACAGACAGGGACTGTTGAGACAGCTTCTGCTGTTCCCCATGTCTTGTATTGCACTTAATGATTGTGAATTTTTTATACACACCTTTTCTTTTCTTTCTTTCTTTCCTGTGGGCTTGTAGGGTCAAGAAGATTCCAGTCGAGGCTCTGATAACTCCAGTTATGATGAGGCTTTGTCCCCTACATCTCCAGGGCCCCTGTCAGTGAGGGCCAGTCATGGAGAGAGGGACTTGTCAAACTCCAGTATGGCCCCACCTACCCCAGATCTACATGGCATCAACCCAGTCTTCCTATCCAGCAATCCGAGTCGTTGGAGTGTAGAGGAGGTGTCTGAGTTCATTGCATCCCTGCAAGGTAAAGTTAAACTTCCCTGCTGTCCTGTGATCCATCATGGGAAAGTGTTTGCTGTTTTTCTGGTGGTGAGAGGTGACTGTTACTGGTAGCCCCTCTGAGTCCTCAAGACCCGTGTGCACGGAGATTGTTGGGAAAAGGGCGAGGCTGGTTAGGTTCCTAGCTTGCTTTCTCTACTGGCCACCTCTCACCTGTTTCTCAGTGCTGTTTTCTTCCCTTCACAGGCTGCCAAGAGATTGCTGAGGAGTTTCGTTCACAGGAAATTGATGGCCAGGCGCTGCTACTCCTCAAGGAGGAACACCTCATGAGTGCCATGAACATCAAGCTGGGACCAGCTCTCAAGATTTGTGCCAAGATCAATATCCTCAAGGAGACTTAACAGCTCTGAAGCCTTTTTGCTCTGACCACAGTGCAGCTCCTAGCTTTGGAGTGTCCTGCTCGGGTGGTGAAAGAGGGGACCATTCCACATGACCTTGCAAACAAAAACGAGAAGGAAATTAACTGAGTTGAACTGCTATGCACGAGCCTGTGTCTTGGCCCCTTTATGGTGCTACAAGGAGGAGGAAAACTCCCACCTAGGCCTTGAAACTTTTTTCCTTCTTAATGGTGTTGAATATGCTTCTGCCGTACACCATGTGAGAAAAGGGAAAGGGACCTCTTTCTGCCCTAACAGACTTCTGACAGGGAACGCCTCTGTCCCTTTTGCTGCAGCAGGACTGTTAGATCCTATGTAGCTGTTTTTGAATCTTGCTGTGCCAGAACTTCAAGCATAAAGAAATCTGCCCAGCACTAGTAGTGTGAGCAGCTGTTCCTGGGACACTTGGAGTTTCCTTTTTCCTCATTCTGTGTGACAAAAGTAAACAAGTGAGAGTTACAGCCAAAGGGGCTGTCCCTCTTCCCTTATTCTAAAAATACATAGGCTGTTCATGAATGGGGTTTAGTAGACATTCCAGCAAGCATACCCAACCTGAAGACCCAGGGCAAAAAGAGCTGCCTTAGCCTTTGCTGCGCAGCAGGAGATGGTAATGCTGAGTGGTGTGGCAGCTGCACACATGGAGTGCTACCCCTTAAGCCAGTCAGAAAGGATTCATACAGAGTTCAAGATTCTAGAGGAGGGCAGTGGGGGAAGGTGCTTTACTTTAGGGGATTCTGCAGCACTAGGTTCATTCTGCCATAATAATTTACAGATCCAAAGCAGTCTTCAGAAGTGCTAAGGCTCTTTGTAAGAGGGGTTAGGGGTTGTTGTTAGTTTTATTTTGTTTTAAATGTATGATCTCTTAGCTTTTTTTTAATGTGTCTGTCTTCATTACTCCTAGGAGAGGGTATAGGACAAGGATTAAGCTAAGCTGGCAGGAGTGTACAGCTTCTGCCTCAGGTTATGTATGGGGTTTTTTTTGTCATTGTTAAACAGAGGAAGAAAAATACTTAAAAAAAGCTAACCCCACAAACCTCCACACCCACACTCCTCTCCCCTCCCCTGTACTCTGATCTTTTAAGGTAGTTAGATGAACCCTCCCTAACCACTCCCACCATCCTTTGTTTTCAGAGGACCAAACGTAATCATAAATTTTCTAGCCAGCTTGCTAGAGATGAGCCTGGGCAGAGTTACCCCATAAGCAACTCTGCTTTTAAAAAACAAGACAAAAGAAAAAAAAAAAAAAAAGCTGAGGAAATTACACAAAGCACTGAAGAGGTAAGTGCCCTGAAAACAAGACATTCTAAACCAGCTCTGCTGTTTTTTATAAGTTTCAGATAATTTTTTCCTGCAAAACCTGTATCTCTGTATGGGAAGTGCCTACAGTTGGAAGATAGGTTTAGGATCACAGCCTAACATGGGTATGAAAAGATTACAGGTCTTTAGAAAAAAATGTGTTTACCCACCTCTTAAAGATACAAGCGAGAGCAAACACAGTGCTTAGGATAGGGCTATAGAGTGTGAAAGCAACTTCTATTCTTAATTCAGGTGCTAAGTACAACACAAGTACCCTGATAATATTACCAGATCCATTACAATTTAGGGGAGAAAAGTTAGCATCTTTACAGTCAGAAGATGGCTGCCCTTAGACAATTTTAGCCTTAGCAAGTTGGTTATAGAACAGTAACCCATGACAGTAGAAAGAGCCTATCACTTACTAGCACCTTCCAAGGACTGGGTTTGTTTCACCCAAAGGGAAATATTTTACCTCTTACCTGAAGTTTATTGTATATGTTCAAGGTTCTTAATGAAAAAAATAAAAACAAACATAAGGCTTCACAGGTCTAGCTATTTTTAACTACCCAAACTAAGCATTAGCCTGTTGACTGTATTATCTTTCTAACATTAAAGCCTTCATCAAGAAGTCATTTTTTATTTTATTGCAGAAAAATGTGACAGCAGAGATTGTCCTAGACTGAAATGTAAAATCTCTGCCACTTATGGATCAGAAAAATGTGCTTCTTGTCAAGCCTTGAGAGAACAGACTTAATAGAGGTAGAAGCCATGACCCTGTATTAACAAGGGACTATACATTCCTGCCAAGAATGATTCAGGCACAAGACATATTATATAATGAGGACTCTCCACTTTTGACAAATTTGTCCTGGCAACAAAGAAAGATGCTGTCTTACCAAAGATTTTTTTTTTATTATTTTATTTTTTCAAAGTCATGTTTTGTACAAAAAAGAAAACAACACCCATATTATCTTAAACACCACCATGAAAAACAGGAACAGACTTGGTGACTTCCTATTTTTTCCATGTTATGAGAAAGACTGAGGCCATAAAATTCAAGGAAAGCAGGAACTGTTTACTTATGCAATCCAGCAAGAGGGCAGGGCCACTTGCTTCTTAGCATCCTTGCTCAGACTGCATCTGCATTATAAAAATGCAAAAACTTCTGTTCTGTGTTGTTAGCAACAGTAGCTTCCTCACAGTCTTTATTCTCAAGACTGAAGATAGGTCTTTGTTTTCAGAATGTGACTGCTAGGGCCTACCCCCCTCACATAAAAAGCAATTACAGAGGTGTCAAGTTGAGGGTTGGACTAGATGATATTCAGAGGTCCCTTCCAACCTCAACCATTCAGTAGCACTGTAAAGTACCCGAGGGCTCCAATTAAGTCTTACAACTCTGTGGCAGCTACCTTGGCCCTAGGGGAATACTCTCCCCCACCTAGTAACAGTGTGCAAATACCACCTGCACTGGGCAAGCATCATAAAACTGACCTGAATCACACTTGGGGAGACAGTGGCTTAACCAAGTGACTCTGTAAGCTCAGAAATGTGCAATTTTGAATCTGCTAGCATACTTATCCCTTGGCTTCTATGTTTTATTTTTATAAAAGGGAAGAAAAAAAAATCTTCACAGAAAAATCCTCTACCAGACAGTGAAAATTCAGAAAGCATACAATCAACAGTTATGAGCAGTTAACCTGAATTGCAGCTACCTCTAACTTCCTCACTTTGTCTTGATTTCAGTTTCACTTCAACATATGTCCCCTTTACTTAGCAGCACATCACTTCCTTTGGCTTCCCAGTGACTGAAAAGATAAAGATGTCATTTGGACTGAAGGAGGTGGTCACAAAACAGTATCCTGTAGTTTTCAAGCACTGCCCCTTTCCAGTCTGGTTTCCAGTGGATAACCTACAGCTCTCTGCATCTCAAGAAAACTGGTGTGTACTTTTCAAGACACTACCATTAGGAAAAGGAAAGACTTTGGAAGAGCTAATGCCTTTTCCATTCAGAATTTGGCATAGATCACTTTGTGCACATTATGCTGGCTTGCGTAACAGGGCAGAAGCTATAAAAGCTGGGGGGAAAAAAAAAAAAAGCATCTGAAGTACAAAACCAGTGTCTTACAGATCTGATTAGCCTTACAGGAGAGACAGGAGTTCATCTCAGCAGTTAACTCACTGTCTTCTTTCACACTCCGTCTTTGAACCCATCTGTGCCTTTCTAATAAAGAACTCATCTTCCAGCCCCACTCAGTATTGAATGCTGAGTATTTGGTTTTGGTGTCTCCTATTGCACTCCCAACACATTGCCCTCCCTGATAGCTCTACTGCATTCCTTGAAAGCCTAAAACACCATTAGATCCATAAGACATGCCCTCAGGGACCAGTGGTGCTCATACCCAGAGGCTTTCATGAGGCCAGAAAAAGCAAAAGCAAAAAGTTTATGAAGATCAGAAGCAAGAGAACTGTCTGGGAGGCACCTGGCTAAACAAGCACCAGGATGGAGAGGGAAGAGGAGAGGAAAAAAAACCAAAAAAAACCCCAAAATTGTTGTGAGCCCATCACATTGGCAGCAAGTGGTCATCCCGTTCTTCTGATTCCTCACCCAGCTGGTCATCACCCACACCACGGTACGCAGCTGGTGCATTTCTGGGCTTGGATCGACAGACAAAGTCACAGCCATCCTACAAAGACAGATTATTACAGTGCTAGAACCAGACTATGAGCAATTAAGTTAGCATCAAAGCAAAGCAGCTTCTAATGACTTCTGTTAAGGGATAATGCTCGTCCTTGAGCTATCTGGGACAGATACCAAGAACTTGTCTTGGTAAGGGGAACATGCATGCAGAGATATTACCTGTCTAGAAGGCTTGTCAACCCTGGGGGTAAAGCATGGTGCAGGTTAGCAGTATGCAACAACATTAACACCAAGACAAACATGAAGGACCAAAGAGAGCCTAAGGTGAGCAAGAAAGACTCCAAGGAACCAGACAGGAACACTTCAGTTCCCAGGTTACCATTCCTACCTAAGGAGTGTTAGCCACAAACAAGCACATGCTGTGGTTGGGCAATCACAGGATATCAACACAACTCGAACACTTAGCAAGCAAGCACACTACAGAGCAAAACACACACCCTTGTCTGCCTCAGGTTACTTTGCAGCTGTTCTACCCAGCCACAGTCCATGAAGGTGAGGCAAGTCCCAACTGCCATTTTCCTTATACACTAACATATGGACCAGGTTGGGGATATACAAGGATTTGTCACTTACTGCCATCAAATTGCCCAGATCTTGCCAAAAGGCAAAGTGAGGAAACTGCTCCATGCCCTTAGCTCCTACCACTAGGCGCTGGTACAGGAATCCAGCGATGATGTAGACTGCAATCAGTGACACAAGTCTGAAAGAAGGAGATAAAAACCAAAGAATATCACACACAAAACACCAAGGTCAGTTCAGGAAACTTAGCATACAACTTTTCCATAGCCAGCTGCCTGCCTTAAATTGGTACTGGAGTAAAGTAACTTAGCATCATTTTAGAAAAGAGCAATAAACAGAAAACCAGGCCAAGAAAGATACCCCAAAACACACATTTGTGGGTAGAAATCTTTCAAACAAACTTTCAAACATCACATGAAATAGTGCCTTTAAGCACAAGCACAGAAAACAGAGAGTTAAGATTCTTAGTCTGAATTCCCAGCTCTACCAAAGAGCTGTGGTACAATTTTAGGAGGTCATACCGTCCATGTTTCAGTATGCTTCTCTGTAAACCCAGAAAGAGAATGCCTGTAGGGTGCAGAGAAGCCCTACACAAACATGCTTTAAGCAAAAGCTTCTGTCCAAAGACTCAGATATAGTAGCATTTAACAGTGGCTGCAGACAGCTATATTAAAATTATCTGGTCTAGTATAGCATTTGCCCGTTTCGAAATGGCATTGGAGATTATGGCCTAGGAATGAACAGCCCCTCCAATAACTCACATTATTAGCAGAATGGAGCCAACGCTCAGGTGAGAATCCTCAGCTGGGCAGGCCACACTGCTATCCATCTCAAAGAGGTAGAAACACTCTTGCTCCTTTTCTCGCTCTTCAGAAATAATGTTGAACGAACCCTGTTTTAGAAAAGGTCAAGTCATGTGAAAAATATGCCCAAGCATGGTGGACTTGACAAGAAGGCATTTTACCACTGTCGGTGCAGCTATACAGTGGTTACTGGAGGAGGGAAGAAAATCTCACAGCCTCCTCAAAGCCCTTCTATTGATAATCAACCATTAGAGAAGCTCTCCCACCTCATGTGTCACTCACCGCTGTAAGCCCCCGCTTGCAAGAAATCATTATCACTGCTCTTCTCTTCTCACCACTGCAGTGTCTGCCGTATGAGTCACCCCCTTTATAAATTAGCATGATCCAATCACCTGCCAAGCAAAAGAACATGGGCTACATAGATACAGACCAGAAGGCAACAGGCAGACATTGAGTAAGGAGGTTATCAAGTGGAATCTTACTTCCATTGAAGACCTGGGTTTCATTGATTCTTCCTATCACTGTAGTCTTTCCAGTCTTTCTATCAATTTGTACTAGGCCAGCATGATCATGCAAAGAGCTGTCAACCTCCCTGCACACCCTGAACTGATAGGTGTAGTTTTCTGTGGTGCCTAGCTCCACAGTCGTGTTAAACCTGCAGCAAAGAGGGCAGAGAGCAGATAATCTATTGCATTATAAAGAACAGCAATGAAATGATGAAAGCAATCATTAACAGACACTGGTAGCCAGTCCATATCATGGCCTGGAAGTTTCCAGCCTCCCTGACTCAAGACCTGCAGCAAGTTGATATGGGTTTGCACTGTACCTCATTTGGCTCAGAGGTTCCAGTTTCTCCAATAGGGCGTTTTCTGTTTGAGACTCGCTGTTCTCATCTCCCATCACATCACACTTCTTCTCTTTCACCTCTTCAGTCCAGACACTGACAGCAAGGATCATAAAGACTACCAGCACACCAGCAGTATGCCAGGCTGATGGCATCCTGGATAAATACCAGCCCACAGACTGCAAAAAGGAGAAGTCAAAAGCATGAAATATCTAAAAGTTCCCATGAGACACAAAACCTCAGGGTCTGACATGGTCAAAAAGAATGCACAGACACAGAGGGTCTCTGAACTTCTTTTCTAAGATTTGCCTTGAGACCACAAAGTTTTGCTGCTGAGCTTATTAGCCTCTGTTCAGCCAAAGCTGAATCCAATAGGCTCTAGACTGAACACTTTCATAAGTCAGGCATCGTTTAGTACTGCACCTCACTGAGAGGCCACTCGGCAGAAAAGGACTTACCATCCCCCCTCACGAATTGCCTCAGTGGCTCTTGTTGGTTAGTTCTTATCAGCATTAAAAAGCTTGCAGAATACAGCAACTGTTAGTCAAACTCTGTCTGTTTAGCTTCCTTTATCCTAAGAATTGAATGATTAGGACATTATCATTTTTAATTACTTTTAGCTGAGAATCAGAAAACATTTACAAAGCGTTTTACAAAGTTGCTACTTCGCAAAAATTGTTTTCTTCCATTTATGTGGAGGAAGAAGGAAGATGAGTCAGTCTGCGATAAACAGAGGAGGCAGTAGCAGGGATGAGAATGAAACCTGGAAACTTTGGCTTTAGGCTATGGCTATAACCACACATAAACCATTCAGCAATTGTGTTCCCATCGCCTTCTCCGCGGTTTTGCAACAGATTCTCCTCTGCTTCTGCTATGGCAGAAGTCAGCAGAGTTCCCAAGGCTGGTGGGAACTAACCAACAGAGCAGCAAATTCGTAAGCATCTACCTGTGGACAGCCAGCCTGTTCCGCGGAATATAGCTATTGTCCCTCATCCCCACAGGATTCATCAAGAGAAGCTACAACTTTTAAGACAACATTTTTTAACGATCACAGATGTAAACACAAGGAGTTTAAGTATACTTGAATATACTTAACCGGGGACAGCCCTGACTCAAGAACTCGTGACTTGTTTCTCACAAGGCAGCAAGGGGAAGTGTTCCCTCAGGACCAGGAGGGCAGCTCCGGGCCGGTTGCTTGCAGGTCGCTGCTCGGCTCGGGCACTTGCTCAGGTACAAGGCAGCACGGCAGCTCTGGCGCCGGCCCCGCGCCCAGCACCCCGCGGGCAGGTGCGCTGCGGTGCACAGCGCTCTACCCAGGCCACTGCTGGGGCCGACACGAAGCCGCCTGCTCGCAGGGCCGGCCGGGGCGCGCCCCCGCCCCGCTGCCGCCCCAAGCGGCACCGCCCCCGCGCCGCGGGTCGCAAGGGCCGCAGGCCGCGGCTGGGGCCCGACCGGCCGCTCCTCACCTGGTACCGGACGGCCCCGCTCGCCCGCAGGCTGGCGCGCGGCCTCGGCCTGGAGCCGGCGCCGGGCGCGCTCACGAGCGGCCCATGCCGCGGAGAGGCCGCCGGGGACCGGGACCGCGACCCCGCCGCACGCCCGGCTGCCCTCAGCCGCCCCACGAGCCGGAAGCGGGAAGGGAGCGACGGAACCACCGCTTTCCTCCAATGAGGGCCCGAGATCCACTGGTGCTTCCCCGCCCACCGGCGAGCCCTCAGCGAATTAGGGGTAGGGATGGAAAGGGGCGGGCTCTAAAGGCTCTCCACAGCCAATAAAAAGCCTCTCTGGCAGAGCCCGCCCTGATTCCCAAGGCGCCCAACAAGCGGGGGAAGAAGCGCGCCGATCTCCACCCCACCTCCTTTGCAGTTTGATCTCTCCCAATGAGCAGAAAGGAACGCACAATGCCCGCCCCTGAGCCCCGCTAACCCAATAGACGCGGAGAAGCGCGACTAGAGGCGGGAGTAAATCGCCCAATAGCAGAGAAGTACCTGTCATTGCCCCGCCTCCGACGTCGTCACGCCCCCGTCGCGCGTAGAGCGCCTGCCACCGGCTCAGCCGGCGCGCGGTGCATTCTGGGGGCTGTAGTGCGGCCGTTGGAGGGCGGCCGTTGGAGGGCGGCGCCCCCACCGAGGGGAAGGCGTTTCTTGCCACCCGCGACCGTGTGCGGGCCGCTACCTGCTACCCCCGTGTGAACTGAGTCCTTTTTATGTCCCCTACCCCTTGGCTCACGTGCTCAGCTCGCGCACACCGGCGGGATTGCAGATCTCCCACGCTGGTGTCGTTTGTCACCAGTGTAGCAATGGCGCTTTACCCTCCCAGGGTTGGCATGGTTAGCAGAGCTTCTAACCGGTACCGGTCCTGTGCCCCGCAGTACCTTACCGCACTGTTGGTAGTGAACTGCTGACAGGCTTTGGAGGAACTGTCTGGAAAACCTCCGTGCGGTTTTTGCATCCCCTTTCTGGGAGTTTATTTTAGAACATGTTAATGAGAACAAGATGTGAGGCAGCGTTAGAAACCTGGGTAAAGTAAAAAAGATTTTCAGCTTCTCCTCTGCCTGAAGGATTAGTTAATCTGAAGCAGAAGAAAAATTGGCTTAATGTAAGTTTTTAAACTCAAGTACTAAATTGCCTTTAGTATTCTCTCCTCCTACTCTAAGAGCCACTATATAGCTCAGAATCAGTGTCACTGCTATCGGCTGAAGCATACCAGGTATTAAGATGAAAACAGCCAATTTCACATCTATTAAGATGAAAACATCTAATCTAATACTTTCTGACATTTCTTCTTTGAAGCTGAAAACAGACCCTTGTTCTCATTACAGGTACAAGTCAGCTGTAAGGAGTCGAACAGATTAATATAAAACCACTCCTCAGTACTATGATGTAGCCATAGCTTGCCTTTTTCCCCCCTCCCCTCTACCGATGGTATGACACGGAACAAGTGGTGAGGGAGTGAGCGAAAAAACGCACTTCACTCGGGTGAAAGTGATAACAATAGATTTATTGATATAAACAATGATTTCACGAGGTATGGCAAGGGCACTTATTATTATTTACTGCATGGAGGTTCAGAATTATCTTGGAAGCCCTCCCATTGGGTCACGAGGTTCTGATCGAACAAATCCAATCCTAGTCCCAGACCTGGCCAACGGTTTTTGTCTAAAGGGATTTTGTGCACAGTTACAAAATAAACATGAGCGAAGAAAGAAAGAGAAGAAAGAGAAGAGAAGAAAGAAAGAGAAGAAAGAGAAGAAAGAAAGAGAAGAAAGAGAAGAAAGAAAGAGAAGAAAGAGAAGAAAGAAAGAGAAGAAAGAGAAGAAAGAGAGAAAGAAGGAAGAAAGGAAGGAAGGAAGGAAGGAAGGAAGGAAGGAAGGA
>PTEX01000211.1:1283931-1405376 GCA_003342815.1 Eudromia elegans
TTTTTTTTTTTTTTTCTCTGCTAAGTAAGTGTTAGCAAGCATATTCTGTAGAAGTACCGGGGAAGGAGCGCATCCGCCACACTGGGAAGCAGCATAACCGTCACATGGTAATAGACCATTACATTCCTTCAATTTTGCCATCCCACTTACATATATCCAGAATGATTTCTTGTTTAACTGGCAAGGAAGACCACTGTTCTTAGGATCATTTTGTGGCCTTGATACTTCTGATTTTGTTCCTGCCTGGCACACTGTTTTGTTATATTTTTGATTAGAGGTGTTTCTCAGAGCTGTTGTCCACATTTTTACCACAGACAAGTTCTAGGTCCCAAGCTGATAATGCACAAAATCATTAGTATGATTTATAAGTCTATAAATGACCCGAGACTGACCCATCTGAAAGACACGTCTCTTTTTGAGTCACACTGTCATTGCTGAGATAAAAGAGTCCAGTTCCAGGGCTGACCTGGAAGGGATGGGAGCAAACTACAGAAGTTCTCTCAGAGCTCTGAGGCTCGCTTCACCTTTTGGTAGGGAAATAATTGATTTGGTGAGTCTGTAAGCATGCTAGAGAAGCCACTTCTCTATAGTAGTGGTAAGGAACATTGTTGGCTCCTGGTAAACTGAATATTTTAGCACTATTGCAGATTCCATTGGCAGTATGGCACAGACAACTGCAGCAGACACTACAATAGGCAAGGTCAGCCACATTGGACCAGAGGGTCCATGGCTTCTTGTTCTTGTCTCACAATCACGTTTACTTAAACTGTGACCTCCTATCAGATGAACACAGGTGGGCAGGGGGAAGCGGAGGGCTCCCAGCTCTCCATGTCAGCTCTGCAGTTCACAAGAGCATGGAGAAAGTAAGATTATTGGCCAAAAGACATGTGTGCCCTATCAAGTGTGACCAGAGCAAGAGACACATAATAGGAAGCCAGAGCAATACTGCCTTGAGTTCCTCTTCAGCTGGCTCTCCTTTTCTTCAAGATGATGACAGGTTGTATCACTTTGTTATCTCATTCTTTTCCCTCTACTCTCTCCTCTGATTTCATTTCTCTTGTAAGTGGTTGTCAACTTATTACAGTGCTACTATGTTGTCTGATGAGTGTGATCACTAATTAAACTGGCTATCAATAAATCTGATGTAAATTACTATGAACATAAGACTCTGACTGCTTTTCAAACCAACATCGCAATAGTAGAAGTCAGACATATTTATACTAACAATACATTCTATCACAATTCTTTCTCAAACCCATGATGTGCACCTCCACTTTAAAGCTTCTGAAAGCAGCTGGACTGCCAGTTTGCTGTAGCCATTGCTTATCCCACTCGTCCTTTTTACCCTATATTCTACCTATCTACCTGCTCCATACCTTTTCCTGAGAGGAAGTCCTTCAGAGCTGCCCACATTTGGGCAGCTTCCGCAATGTAATCCAAGCCACTTGTGTTGACAACAGTTAGTCAGAAAATCCTTTGATAAATCATCTCTTGCCCTAACTACTGTTTTATGTACAGTCATCGCTCAACAGATTAGGAAACGAAAGTTGTTGCACCTCATGTTCTCTCCAATGTGGTATGAGTTTGCTAATTTTGTATAGCTAGAAATAAAGATTATCCCTTCACATATCTTGTCTTCTGAATGCAATGTTTCCTGTTTCACAAATGTCGATTGCTCAACATCCTGATCGAAACACCTTTCATATGTACTGTTTACTTTGACAAAGGGAAGCAGATTAGAAACTTCTGCAGCAGGAACAAGTGGGGAAATAATCTATATGTCTCTCAAATTCTGTCAGACTCCTCCACTGCAGTCCAGAAGTAAATGGGAAAGAGCAGGTAAGGAAGCTAGATGAGACAGGTGAACAAGGGATTTTATTTCATAGTATTTGCACAGGATCTAGCAAACACCCTCTGAGATGGCCACAGATTTTGAGTAACCAAGCTCAGAGATGCGGTAGTTTTGATTTTAAAATTAGATATCTGAGAATTCTGTGACAAAAACCAATGAACCAGAGACCCAGCGCGATTCCCTTCCCTTTCTCCATCAGGCTCCATTCAGTGTCTCCTGCTGGACACTCAGTTTAGACACCCCTTTTACCAAAACAGAATTGCACTTTTTGAAGTCATCTGCTTGTCAGCAGCAGTTCCTTGAAGGGCAAGTGCTTTCAGTTATGCCTACAGATAAATTAAGGGCATGTGCTAATCAGAGATCAGAGGCAGAAGAGATAGATGAGATCATCCATTCTTCATCCATGGGGCTTTGCAACATTGTTTTATGTAACACATTTTTCTGTGCTTTCTTTGCTCAATTTTGTGTACTACCTGGTGACCAAAAATTTCAGCCTGTCCTCTGAGATAGTTCTACAGGTTAGCTTACTATCAGGAAAATTATTTTATTACTTGCCTTAATCTTTCTGTTTCCTAGTTTCCATTTCACTCTCCCCGATTAAACTCTGCAAATATCATATTGAACATTTTCTTTGACCACTTATTTGTACCTTTGAATAGTTAGATTTTGCACTGGTCATCTTTCTTTATACACGTCTCCTACCTAGGATTTGACTGCTTTTCCTCTAAATGCCCGTACGCTTTAGGTGAAGTGCTTTGTGTTCTCTGCAACGTTACTGTCTGTCAGCTGCTTCAGAAAATACAGAACCATCCCATCATTCCTAATTGCTTGTGATCATCCAATCCTATAAGAGACGAGTATTCCAGGAACTTTTTATGAGATGTTCAGTTTTCATTTTAGTGTTCCTCTTCTCCAAATTTCCAATAGCAAACTATTTCTTTTGAGATAAGACCTGAGGCCTGAAAAGAGAAAGAAGATCTTCAAACACTTATTTCTGTGCATATCATTTATTTTCCATCTCCCTTTTGCATGCAAAGGACTACTACTCTAAGCACAGCTTAAGCACCTTTCTTTAGCAAGACTTTGACTTTCAGCTCTCATTGAATGCTCTAGCACCCAGCCTTTCTGGAGTGTTGCACTTCCACATATATCATCTCTGCTTTCAGATGCATACCCTTTCTACTATATGACACCTGTGGCCTGGTATAACAGTGACAAAACACCTGGTTTGGGCTCTCATGGACTTGACTAACATGAACAGTTGCCACAGTTCTCTCTAGTTGACAGAGAGTCTGAAATATTCCACACTACCAGCATACCAGTCCCGTAGTCATTTGAGACAGTGTTCACAAATGCAACCTGCTAGCAGTTACAGCAAGGAACCAGGGCTGTGCCATAGCTAGAGACAGGATCCTTGTCCCTCAAAAACTCCTCTGCTGCCCTATCTAGTCACGCTGCCCCTATACTGATGTAGAGATAAGCTGAGGCGAACTATCTGGGACAGTGGAATGACATTCTTCTCTTTGTCCTTGAGGACTTGAATTATTAAATGACAACAAATTTCAGCTTTTGAACTGAATCTCTACTCCCTAACCTAAAAATACTGGGTCATGTAGATTAATATAGTTTATCACAGTTAACTGTCGAGAGCTGTAACAGACCTAGCTTTATATTTTTTATACAGGAAAAATATAACAGAGGATTTTTTCACTAAATAACAATTTTGGCCATCTCTCTCTTCCCTTGGGGAGATTTTTCCACATTATTCCAAACAACTATATGAGAATATTTCTAGATGCTCCACTCAGACTTTCCCCGTCAGTTTCAGACTCATCTTGGCTATGTCTCTCTCCCTTCCCTAGAAGGAGCTTCACATGATATTGTAGTGGCTGATAGTCAAGGACAGACACTTGAGTCTGTTTTAAAAAGGGGAACTGCATGAACTTCCTTTAAGGGAAAATGCTAATTTATCAAATTCTCTTCCTCTTCCCTGGCCATTTATGCCCTGCCATTATGGCACTGCCATTTATGGCCCTGTGTACTGAAATCTGCAAGTATCATGTGCCCCTGTGCAGGCCGTCTCCACATGCCAAAAGACAAGCTGGAGGGGAAGAAGACTGGCCCAGCTGGGTAAGCAACTATCACTGAGACTCTGTGAAAAAAGAGTGTTTACCACCTTTGGAAGAAAGGGCAGGCAACTGAGGAGGAGTACCAGGACATCACCAGGGTAAGTTGGGAGTCAATTAGAAAGGTGAAAGCTTGGATGGAAGTCAGTCTGGCCACCACTGTAAAAGACAACAAAAATGTTTCTACAAATGCATTAACAAGAAGAGGAGAGCCAAGGAGAATCTCCATCCGTTACTGGATGTGACAGGGAACATTCTCACTAAGGATAAGGATAAGACTGAGGTGCTTAAAGCCTTCTTTGTCTGAGTCTATTACACCCACATCAGTTCTCCTCAAGGTACTTGGCCACCTGAGCTGGAAGACACTTCCAGAGTGCAGAATAAACCCCCCAAATTCAGAAGGAAACAGTGACCTGTTGCTCCATTTAGACATTCACAGATGTATGGGACCAGATGAGATGCATCCAAGGGTTCTGAGGGAGCTAGCAGAAGTGCTTGTCAAGCCACTCTCCATCATCTGTCAGCAGTTCTGGTCAAACAGGCAAGTCGCAGACAACTGGAGACTAGTCAAAATGATGCCCATCTACAAGAAAGGCTGGATGGTGGATCCGGGAAAAGGTTGGATGGATGACTGGGGAAAGTTACGGAGCAGATCATCTTGAAAGCAATCACACATCATGTGCGTGACACAGGGGATCAGGCCCAGCCAAAATGGGTTCATGAAATGCAGGTCCTGCCTGACCAACTTTGATCTCCTTCTATGACTGGGTGATCCTTCTGGTGGACGTGGACCAATCTAGTGGAAAGGTTGTGGTCATGGTCTACTTAGACTTCAGTAAGACCTTTGACACAGTCTCCCACTGCCTTCTCCTGGAGAAGCTGGCAGATCATGGCTTAGACAGGTGTACTCTTCACTGGGTGAGAAACTGGCTGGATGACCAGGCCCAGGGAGTGGTGGTGAATGGAGTCAAATCCATCTGATGACCAGTCACAAGCAGTGTTCCTCAGGGGTTAGTGTTGGGGCCAGTCCTCTTCAATATCTTTACTGACTATCTGGATGAGTGTATTGAGTGCATCCTCAGCAAGGTTGCAGAGAACACCCAGCTGGGAGGAAGAGATCATCTGCCTGAGGGTAGCAAAACTCTGCAGAGGGATCTGGACAGGCTGGATCAATGAGCAGAGACCAACCGTATGAGGTTCAACAAGGCCAAGTGCCGGGTCCTGCACTTTGGTCACAACGACTCCATTCAGCGCTACAGGCTTGGCGCAGCATAAAAGGATCTGCGGGTGTTGGTCAATGTCTGGCTGAATACGAGCCAGCAGTGTGCCCAGGTGGCCAAGAAGGCCAAGGGCCTCCTGGTTTCTATCAGGAACAGTGTAGCCAGCAGGACCAGGAAAGTGATCATTGCCCTGTACTCGGTGCTGGAGAGGCTGCAGCTTGAATACTGTATTCAATTTTGAGCCCCTCACTGCAAGAATAGTGGTGGTGATGAAAATATGGAGAGGCATGTGGAAGATTTGCAGGGCTGGTCCCCTGATACAGTTATCGGTATGAAATACATGGATAAGAACATAGAGCTGACGTGAGTGTGTCCTCAGAAGAGAGAACACAGGTATGCGACTAAGAATGTTGAACAGGATGCTTTTGCTGAGAGAACTGGCAGAAAGGCCTTGGTTTTGCCTTCAAACTAGAAATGGCAGCTGTGGCCAGGAAGGACCAGTAAGGCCTGGTCTTGCCCTCAGGGTCCTCAGAATGTGTTATGTCTCTGTAAATATGCATTACTCTGGAGAATGGTTGTGACGTGCAGAGCATAGATATTCATTCATGAAAACACAGAACATTTTTATATTACTAAAGGACTTACTTACAGTGCATCACTTCCATTCTGAGTTGAAGACTTGCAATATGTCAAAAAAGGTCTCTGTTGTATGTACTCTGGATGTGGGGACAGGGATGGTCTAAATATCTTAATTTGTTATAGAACTCTCAAACTTCAGAACATACAACTGTTCTTACAGAACTTTTTTTTTCTTTTTTTCTTTTATAGCTCTTTGTATGAGCTGTTGTATAGATATTGGCTATAGGTTTTGGGAATCTGACCATCTCCTTTGCAACTGCTTTGATTTGGAAGATGATTAAAACTCACAATGGGATGCTGCGCGTGAACACCCAAGAGCAAAGGATTGGACACTCATCTAAGCAACAGAATTCAGATCTTGAACTCCATTATAGTGGGTTAAAACAGAAATTGTTCTAGCTCTCTGCTAGCTGTTAATACCTATACAGTTCCAATTCCTATATTTTGAGGAATATGTTCCTTTAGCAGGTCCCCAGCAATCCATCTCAGACCCTGTGGCAAAGAGCAGAGAAACATTCTGAATACTCTTTGAAGATTTGTCTGTTGTACATGTGATGTCACCTGCTCCACTGCTCATTTTCTAGCATGTGGTTCCTGAGGGCAAGAACATTAATGATCACTGAAGACATGGGTGGAGGCAGTTCATCCTGTGGGAAGTGAAGCATGTCTGCACCACTAGAGCAGAAACACTTGATCTGGCTTCATACAAGCCAGAACTTATTTGCTTATGTTCAGTGAATCTAGCTAGAATGCTTCCAGTCCTTGGGCAGAAGCTGCACCATACTCTGCAGATTTACAGAGCCAGCTCTCTGCTGGATTGGAAGAATGCACCAGGCCCTCACTGGACAAGAGTTTCCTCAGCGCTGCATTGGTGGATGGTTTCCCCAAGAAACTCTCTCATGCTCCCTATACTCTCCAATTACTCATTTTTCTGCATAAAGTAAGCCTCCATGATCCTGCTGCATTTCCATCACTACCTCTGCTATCTATATGTTTTCCAGTATCCCTGCTAAGACTTCCCCTCATAAACAGGACTTTCCTACCTATTCAGTTACACATTCCTTGTGCTGCAAAGGCTGTCAGTGTTCAGTGCCCCTTCCTTTTTTCAGAAATTGAAACACAACTGTCCTCAAGCCACCAACAACACTCAAGACATTCCTCAAACAACTCTTATTCCCAGCACTTTAGCAAGTCAGCCTTTTTAATGCCTCTGTGTGAGGATGTCTGCCCTGAAGTATTCTTTATAGCAGCAGGAGATAAGAATGGGGCTCAGCCCAAGCACATAAAGCTTGTTTTTGTTGGGATTCATTGCAAATGCAGGCGAGGCAAAATTTCCCTCTCTTGGCTTTTTTTTTTCTTTAATAGGATTTACTTCAGGATTGAATTTCTGTTGCAGGCCTCACCTTTTAACAATAACAGGCTTCTTTAGTAGAGAAGTTAAATGTTAGGCAAAAGGAAGCGAACACAGGAAAAAAAAAAAACTAGGAGGAATGTTCATATCAAATTTTAATGAGCTTTGGTCCTAGGCTCTTCACAGGGATCTGTTAATACCTTCCCTTCCTGCTGTGATCTGATTTTACCCTATGATTGCTAATGCTGGGTATTGGCTATGTAGGTATGCAGTACAGCATTATTATTAACAGCAACCATTCTTACACAGTGATCTGTATCAGAAAAACTGATGTGCATTTCAGAATATCTGATGTGCATTTGGTTCACTTAGTTTCCTGAGAAATGTTCTGTGAACCCCTGAAATTATGCTTATTTCCTCATGATTGTACATTCATGCTTGTTACTCCAGACATGATCTGCAGGGCTGATCTTTCAGATTAGAAAATATGGAGAAACAGTATTGTCAAACACATAAGAAATAGGTGAGGCAGAAGTATCGTGGTTCCTCTTTTCTTGCCTCATTCTTACTTATATTTTCAGTCTGGCTCTGATTAGTCTCTCTGTAATTCCTCACTATTTCTAGGACCTGCTCAAGAGAATTCAAACAGGATGTTTCTGTATTGGACTGACCAACAGCACAGGCTGTGGTTTAGGAAGATGGCTCTAAACTCAATGGCACAAAGTGAGTTTGATTCAATTTTAAAAACAGTGCTATTTCAGCCTGCCTAGTGCCCTAGGCAGCCAGAACTCTTGCATCTGATCTAAGGAGTTTTCTTACCATCACTTGTAAGCCACTTACCTTCAAAGACCTGCATTTTACTGCCCTATACCTTGTAAAGTCATGGTCCCGTGAAAAGCACTGGTGGTGTTACTGTCTCACTCACTGCTTCATCCAGCTGCTCAGACATCCAGTCATTTGCCTGCACTGCCCACCGTTGCCTAGGTAGAGGTTTGCTTTAATGCTCCCAAGTCCCCTCCACCAAGAGTGATCACCAGGGTCAGGGATTTTGAGAGATGGTCTTACCAGTAAAGACTGAGGCAATTTGGTAATGTGCCTTCCTGTATCAGTGCGCCGATTTCTTAACGGTTGTTTGTCGAAAGTGGCAGCCCTGGCTTTCCCTGCTGCACGCAGTCCTGCACCTCTTTCCTGTGAGGATCGTGTGCAATCAGGCTAGCTTCCAGCCTGTTCAAACCAATGCAAAATCTCATCTTAAAAAGGCTTTGACTAACCCATGTACAAACCCTCTTCTCCATAGACAAAGTCGATCTTCCTGCATTACTTTTTTTTTTTTTTTTTTTTTTTTTTTTGGTCAGGCAGAGAAGCCTTAAAGCACCAGATGGAGAAGTCAGAACACAATCCTGGGCTATTTTTATATATATATATATTTATGCTTTTCTTGTTTTATGCAGTCCTTAAGGATATTAGGCATACATTGGTATCCTCTTGACTCATGCGGGACCAGTGCAGGGTGGTAGCCTCTAGTGAAAGTTTATTATGTTATTGCACTTAAGATTTCTAAATTCTGAAATCCCTGGTCTTAGCAAACTACTGAGCATGGTAGGAGGGGGAAGATTAGAGAGAATCATTTTACCCTGTATCCTTCTTAATCCAGAAATTATGCTTTAGGTCCTCTGACACAGACTTCTATTCTTTCGAGTCTGAGTTAGGACTATAAGTAAGAGAGATACCTTACTGGCACTTGCAAGGGTAATAATTACCAGAGCTATTGATCCTCCTATTGCAGAGTAAGGTAACTATAGAAGAGTGAGCAGAGTCAGGAAGAAATTTCCCTCCATGACAAAATATTGCCTATCATGCTGCATTATGTGGATTTTCACCTCCACTCTGAAGCAATCGGCATGGTCCCCAACAGTTATATAAATGTGCTAGTAACTTCATCTGGAAGAAGAGGCAATATACACAAAACAAGACATAGTACATCCCTTCTGATGTATTAGGGTAGCTGCTGCTCTGTAGAACTGGTTAATATGTTACATGCTGTTAATGGGATGAACTTTTGGCAGCTTCTGTCATGTTACTGTCCCTGTTTCAGTCAGGGTGAAGGTCAGATTATCTTCCAGAGGTGATTGTCCAACTACTCTCTGGCCCCGCTTCCCAGCATTAGCCCTGATGGGACCAGGAATGGGCAGCACGAAAGATTACGGTGTACCAGTGTGGGGGTGAAAGTTTTCACAAAGTTTGCATTTACTATTTTCCTAACCAGCAGGACTGCTTTAGTAAGTGGGGGTTCACTTACTAGAAGTAATCCTGCCCGTAAGTGGGAGTTGGATACTCCTCCACCTTCTCCTCCCAGCCCCCATGATCACTGCACTAGCCAGCCTCACAAACAGAGCTCTGCCAGAAATTGAGTCCTTTCCCTTTTCCTCTGCTGTTTTCTTTTCTCTAGCTGTTACCCTCCCTCCTCCACTACTTCTCCCCAGTCTCCCCCTTCTCCAAAAGCAAGACAGCCCCATGCTGTCAGGCTCCCTTCCCCCCTCTTCCTTAGTGCCTGGCCTTTTGCCGGGAATTCAGAGCTGCAAGTTTCAGCTCCCCCTTACATTCCTCCTGCCATTTCCGGATGGATTCTGGCCCACAGCCCTTATCTTCTCCAGCCCACAGGCTATTTGCTGTGGAGACTGTAAAGGGGTTGATCCACAAGACAGCGGAGGAGTGGTATAGGGCTCAGAGAAACAGCAGCAGCAGACGAGGCTGGTTTGCTTCGCTCACCGCAT
Organism: Eudromia elegans; assembly: GCA_003342815.1. Taxonomy (NCBI): domain Eukaryota; kingdom Metazoa; phylum Chordata; class Aves; order Tinamiformes; family Tinamidae; genus Eudromia; species Eudromia elegans. The sequence continues at coordinate 1,293,894 of PTEX01000211.1, forward strand.
CCTGCTCTGCACCATGAGGAAGGACAGGCTACCAACAAAACCAATCATCTTCCTCCTTTTCTTCGTCTTCTTTTCTGGAAACAGCTCTCCCACCACAGAACCGTAAGCAAATCATGGGATTCTTTGGACAGGCAGGAGACTTGGGCAGTATTCCTGACTTTGTTCTCACTCTGTCATCTTCTGCCAGACTTATTTTATCTGGTAATAAAGACAACAGAACTGGGTAAAACAAGTTCCAGTGTTCCAAAGAGCCTCAAAACAGCAATAAAAATAAATAAGATGTTGTAAGAATACCTTTTGCAGCTTGAATGAATGGTTTGAAAATTTTCAGCAAAACTTTCTGTTCAGTATTGAAGTAATTAAAAAGTGACCTTTTATAACTGTTTATATGGACAGCCAGGTTTTCTTAAAATTTTAGTTTTTAATTTTATTTTTCAAAGAAAATGAAAGACTTTACTTTGAGTTGACTCCCTGCAGTCAGGTCATAATGTCTGGAGGAAGAGAATGTTTATTTGTTTCACAGGATTTGATGAATTTGTACAAATTTGTTCACAGGAGGAAATAACAGATCTGACATGACTTTTTTTGTTATTTTTTTTTTTTTTTTAATTTAGTGAATAGAGTGAAAAATTCCTTCTCAACAAGTGTTAGGTAATGCTTTTTAACTATGAGTGTGACTTATGGTCTTAAAATCTATGGGGTTCCAGCAGACACTGCAACGGTGGTGTTATATCTGTATTATATCACATCCTTTCTTCACTCCCTTTTGCCCATACCTGCTTGTATATTAAAGACTGTGTGTTGTGTGTGTGTGTATGGCTAGAGACATGCACAAGGAGTTCTTACATTCCAGAAACTTTCTTATTGCTCTCTTTGGCAGTGATCTCCCTTCCTCCTCAGCAAAGTAAGGCTGTGCTGCAGCAGTTTGGTCAAACACAGGGTAAAGTGCTGCTCCTCTATGAAAGGGTGAATTTTCTCCAGCGTTTTTGCTTAAGATCTGGCACCACAGTGTGGCCCTTTTGGGTCCCTGCAAGGCTTTAGGCTACTACAGACAGTAATGGAGCCAAGGCCGTTAATTCACAAAGTCCATCACTTGTGTGGCTCCTGAAAGTTACTAACATTGAATAACAAAGTGGCACTTGACTTTTTTGCTTTTCTCCATGCTGGCAGCATTTAGGCTCCCGGAAGGAAGTACTACTATTGTGCCAAAACCTGATATCCTTTCCAGACATTTGCTTTGAGGATTTGTAGCTCTACTTTACTTTTGAGCGTTGTCGCTGTGTTTTTCCCTGTTGTTAGAGGCATGATGGAAAGCTTACACTTTGCACTGGAAAGCTTACGCTCCTATAAATTGCACCTCTTTCTGTATTGTAAAGGCTCCAGCTCCTGTGTTTCCCCACTCTGTTCCGCATGTTTGACCAGTGTTTTCCCCTCTTCCTAGGCAGTACATGGTGCTACTGCCCTTCCTGATATCCACTGGCACTCATGAGAAGGTCTGTGTTCAGCTGACCCACCTGAATGAGTCCGTGACACTGAGTGCCACACTAGAGTACCAGGGAGAAAACAGGAGCTTGATCGATGATGTGGTGTCAGAGAAGGATGTGTTCACCTGTATCCCTTTTTCAGTGAGTATCTGATGTTTGTGGACGGACTACTTGTGTCAGGGATAAACTGTAAGGGCTCTGAGTAGTAATGAACAGAGTGACACTGTGTAGATATTCACTTCCCTCTAGTTCACATTAATGACCACCCTCAACACCTTCTTATGCCTTAGCTTTCTTAGCATCCTATGTGAATAGGAGATGCTGAACCCTGGAAAGCCACACTCTCTCTAGAACAGGAGCAGGAGAGGCCAAGAAAAAGAAGTGGATTTAGTTTTCACACGCCTGATATTGTTTGTGGACATATTGCTCGGATAGTTCCTCGTATGATCTTTCAGCAGACAGAAGATTGTCATATGGGGGGCTTAGTCTGAGGTAGAGCTGTACTTTTAAGTACACGGCTGCCTTTTGCCGTGTGGATACAATACACTGATTAATGTGAGAACATGGAGATATAATTGCTTGTGTTTGGAAAACAGGGGAGCAGGGAATTCATGCACTAATGTAACTGAAAATTTTAGGAGCAATCCTGGGCAACTAGGGGAGTTGATCACCTGACTTAGACAACAGAAAGGCCTTTGGCCTGAAGGCTGAAGAACTGGCCTTCAGGACACTGAATTTGTTGGCTGAGTTTATCAGATACAGACTGAAGATTGAATTTGCCTTTTAGAGAGTGTCTCTTATGTCTGGTTTGGAAAATAAAACCTTCTGCTGGGACTAAGGACAGTATCAGAGAAAGGGATGATTCTATCTTCCTAGGGATGGGAAAAGAAAAAGGTTAAAAACATTTTGATTAAAATTATTTGGCAGGGCAGGGATTTCATTTGCTGTGCAATACTTACATAACCGCTGCATGGCATTAGGAAAGAGTAGGAATATGGGACAAGTAAAGATCTGTCTCTTGTTCCTGATTCCAACTTTCCTCATCTCTAATCAATGTTGGGTCCTTCAAGATTATGTCAGATGTCTCATTTCACAAAGGCCAGTTCACTTCAATAGACCTTTACAGATGATCACTAACACAGCTGTCTTCTTACCATTCTCCAGCTTCCAAAATCAAAAAGCCAACCACAAGTTGCATTTATAACTATACTGGTGAAAGGGGCCACACTGGAGTTCAGTAGCCGCAAGTCCGTTCTGGTCAAGAATTCAGAAAGTTTAGTCTTCGTCCAGACAGACAAGCCCATCTACAAGCCTGGACAGACAGGTAAAAGGGAATGGGTAGACATTTGAATTCAAAGTAAAATTCCTATTAAAATTTCTAGGCTATGCTGGCCAGATGTTGACAATGAGAGTCAGAACAACAGTCATAACTGAAGCATGTGTTTTAAATGCTCTGGGAATAAATTTGAGAACTGTAAGATACACACATGTACTCAAAGATACCTGCACACACTCTATCTGCCGTTGGGAGCTCTGTCCTTGCACTTTTGACCCTCTTTAATAAAATTTTCATGCCCTTCACTAAAAAAAGGAACAATGACTGGATATTTGTCCATTCGAGAATGGGGCTAAAATTCAGGCTAGTTCAGGAAATAACTCTCAGAGTGGCAGCTGATTTTGTTCACTGAAGACATCAAATTAACACTGTATAAGCCATTTCTTTTGGCTATTCATCTCCTAAATTTGTCCTCATCAGGGACCAATGTCCTAAAAGAAAGACTGAGTATCCTCTTTGTTCAGAACCAACAAGAACATGCAACCAGCGTTGAAATGGTTTTCTTGCATTCATCCTTCTTAAGAAATGAGTCTGGATAGAAAAAAATCCAAAGACCAATGTTCAGTGCAGAATAAGAATGTACTCTTGCAGCTGACGTTGACAAATACAATCTAAATGTCAACCTAAGTGGTCATGATTAGACAGTTTATGATGTCAGTGGTCAGTAAGATATTCATACTGCCTTGGGGCATGCTCTTAGCAACTTGTTTTTAATGTTTCCCACATACACAGCCTTCTCACCTGATTTGGCGTTCTAGTGAAAGGGATTTCCTTATTAGATGATGCTTCTGTTCGTTGTGGTACCATCTGTGTGCAAACAATGTTTTCTGGAGGGTGATTGCATTGTGGAACCTCACTATCTTCCTTTCTCCACCAGTTCTGTTTAGAATTGTTTCACTGGATGAAAATTTCCATCCTTTGAATGAGGTGGTAAGTATGGCAGTTGCTTTTCAATAGTTATTCTGCCTCAAGCCACAATTGTGGGAAAAGGAAGAAAAGAAATGTCATTTGGGGAGAACTCACAATATGCTGAAGTAGTTATGCAGTTCATAGGCTATTTCAGCTCTTATTAACCAGAGCTCATCTCCAGATTTTTGCCAAGGCTGTCTTCTGCATTATTGGAAAGGTTTGAGAATGAAACTGCAAATGGACGGTGTAAATACTTTTGCAGTGAACAAATCTGCCATTATCACAGTGTGCCTGTGGGTTTTACTAGCCTGCTGTAATTGGTATTGCAGATCATTCAGAGTTAGTAATTTCAGGTGACTTTTCTGTCTTGATTGAATGCTTGGGGCAAAGGAGTGGCACTCCCTTGGTGTACCTCATAATGCTCTCTTGATCTATATCAGTCTTTCTTCCTTATCCCTGTGGGTGATTACCTTGTTTCCCAAAACACAATGGTCATAGCCTTGATCGTTTGATTGTATTGCTTGCACTCTACCTAAATGTGAATTCTTAATACACTTTCATTTCTTCTCTTTCTAGTTTCCGCTGGTCTACATTGAGGTATGTATGGTCATTCACTTCATGTTCACACCTATCGTACTTCAACCTGGACTGCGTAGCTACAAAGTGCCTCAAGATGATTCTTGCTTACATAGAAGACCCATAGCATTAATTCAAATGTGCAAAGCTTTAACCCTATAGTGGCAACCATGTACTCTGCACCATGGTTACAGCTAATTCTGTTATCCAGCCCTGGGCTTCTTACGTAGCTGTGCTAGTGCTCCTCACTCCTACCTTGCAGCATTTACAACAGCGGGATTGAGCCCTCCCTCACTGCCTTTGCCAGTGCTTTTTAGTTCTCTTTGGAGCTATTCACTGTTTTCGCAGTCACCCTATGGTCTTATTTTCTGTAGGATCCCAAGAAAAACCGTGTGTACCAGTGGACAGAGGCAGAGTTAAAAGGGGGGTTGATCCAGATGTTCTTCAATCTCACCTCTGAGCCTATTCAGGGGACCTACACAATTGCAGTACAGAAGGCTTCTGGGAAGACAATCCAACATCGCTTCTCTGTGGAGGAGTATGGTAACTACTGCTGCTGTACACAGTTTCAAGTCCGTGGCAAGCGGAGCATGAAAGTTCAGTTGAACAGCATAGTAGGTCTGAGTAGGATACTCAGCATGACTGAAAAGTGTCTCTGTGCCTCCTCCGTCTCAAGCATCATTCCCTTCTGAAGACTGAAGGACAGAATTAGCAGTCTCTGCTCCTCCCATAGTTTCAGGCCACACAGACATTCTTCCACAGTGAAATCTGTGTGCCCATTTCAGCAAGGCTCTCATCAGGAACAAGTGTACTTGGGCAGTCTATACTAGCAATTAGAAGCTGTATCACCTTTGAAAGCCCCCATCTCCAGATAGTTCCACATCTATATGCCATGCTATGAGTCTGGGTGTCCGTGTCCTCTGTGTTAATCCCAGACTCAGACCTTTAGGTTTAAGATGGGTCCACAGATTCAGATTTTTCCTTCCCTTCCCCCAGAATTAAACCAGTAGCTCACAGGTTACCTTAGCCTTTCTCTGGTGTTCTCAGCCCACAAGAGCCCATCTCGTTGTTGAGAAAATGGGATTCTGACCACCTCTATCCCCAACACACACACTCACACACACAAGGTCCCTTCCCTCCCATGCAAGAAGCACAGCCGTATTTATACCTCAGCAAGTCATTTGCAGCCCCAGTTGCATGGTCTGGAGGGGTCTGGCTCATGGAGCAGAGATGAGACTACTAGAAATCCCTTGTTCTCTTTCAATTGCACAATTGTTCCACTGCCCTGAATACTGCCTAGTTTTCCTAGGAAAGTCACAATCCACTTCCCCTCCTGCAGCTGGCTTTGGGTGTGATGTCAGCATGTGGTGAATGGGGTGCCATAGAAGCTTTGTATATTTTTTTTACTTTTTGTGAATTGGTGAGAGCTATATGCTTTCCAAATGCAGAGATGAGGCTGTGGTCCCAACTCGATGTCTGTGGGATATTTCTGCTGACTATTTATCTATTAAATGTAGCCCTCCTCCCAGGAACTGATAACCCAACTCATGTGCTACCTGAGAAACTGCTGTATTGTAATAGTAATAATCCTGTCTTTTTAACCTGACACAGTGATTTGCTGAGTACTTATGGCTTGCATTGATTTCAATGGGACGTGCAGGTGCCTTGAGCCTCTAAAATTGTCTAGTTAGATATGAAAAGCTTTCAGAACATTTGTGAAAGTAGCTACTAAGCAGCCTTCATGTCTCATTCGTGTGTTATTCCCAATCGCATCCACTTGTTCTCTTGGTTCTGCTGCAGTGCTGCCGAAATTTGAAGTAACAGTGAAAATGCCCAGGGTTATCACCATTCTTGATGAGAAGCTGATGGTGACAGTTTGTGGTTTGTGAGTCTCATTCTTCTTTTAACCATGCTGTTCTAACTTTATTTTAGCTGCTAAAGGCACAGTTGCGTCTTTGTAACAATTATGTCTAATATGTAGAAATATCCATTGCTCTTCTGTTTTTATGCATTTATTTATTTCCACATGCTTACTGACATAAGAATCAGAGAGTATTTAACACTGGTTGCAGTGCTTAGGAGGTGGTTTTCAATATAGCTTAACTAGGAAGAGCGTTTTAATCACAACTTCTCCTGTCACTGCTCAGGGGAAAGTAAGGGAAATGCCAGTTTCCTTTGGAGCACCTCATTTGATTCTATGTGGTTTGTTCCCAGCATCCTAAAGGCAGAATCACAACAGATATTGCTAACTGAGCTGAAAGAGGCAATGCAAATACCTACACGAAAAAATTGTAGCAGAATCAGGTGCAGATAGTTGCAACATATTCTGAGACAAGGTCTGCCTTCTATTAAATAAGCATTATGGTAAATGGTTTCTGCAGAATTATGTTTTATTCCCAAAGTGAAAATACTGCTATCAGATTGGGTATTCCTGCCCCTCATCCTGAGGCTAGATCCTAAAATGCTATCAAATTTGTTGCCACCTTATACTGTGTTGACCCTGATGTTCTGTTCACCCTGTCCTGGAGGCAGCTCTAGGGAACAGTCTTGACTCCCCTAAGGGTAGGCTAATTGTTTTTCTCCATCCCTCTTACCATTCGTAATGGTTATGTTTTTCTTTCAACCTTCCTTGCTGGTAGATACACTTTTGGAAAGCCTGTTCCTGGCCACGTGAGCTTCCGTGTATGCCGGAAGTTTGAATCGCCAGCCACTAACTGCTATGGAGAAGACGCAAAGGCAGTATGTGATGAGTTCTCTGGGCAGGTGAGTCATAGTTACTCTTATGGGTAAGATTATATGAGAGAATATTGTGTACTGAATGTGTCCTGTACGTATAAGTTTGCTCTGATGGAATATATAAGTATGAGCGTGTGAAGGGAGAGATACTGATAGAAACTAGTGTAATAACAGCTGGAAAAGTGCCAGGACAAGAGGAAAAAGTAGAAGACAAGCTCATGGTCCTTCCTTGGGGCTTTCTACATGTCATTCCTACAATTCTGTCACTGTTATTGTTAACTAGGCTAAGCAAAGAACGCAATAGATCAGTTAATCTAATCTCTGTTCCATGCAGCCCTTCCATTTACTGTGGAGACCTGCCTTGGAGACAAAGATGCTGAGGACAGGGGGAAAACTTTGGAAAGCTGTCTTCTTCTCTCTACGCATACCTAAGCTTTGGCTTATGTATCAGTCATATTGCCTTTGTGTTTTAAGCCAGCAGCTATCTTCTAATGTGTCTGATACCTGGCAAACATTTCCACTGTGACAATGCCTAAATAATTCCCTATGCTTTTATGTAAGCTATTTGGAATTTCAAACTTCATAGCCACACACATAAACAAGAAATCTCAGTTTCAAGCTTAGTAAACTCTTTGCTCTCATGTTGTTAAGAATGCTCCTTGACAAGCTACATCTTTTCCAGTGATTTTGAAAAATAATTAAGAGAATTCCCTGTGAAGTTAGGGGACTTTCTTCCACTTAAGGCAATACACAGTGATGCGTTCATTAAATTTTATAAAAATTATGAATGTGAGATGATAAGAATCTTGTTTGTTTTCCTCCAACAGACGGACAACCATGGCTGTATTTCTAAAGTGGTAAAGACCAAGTTATTCCAGCTCAAGAGAGCTGGATATCAGAATAAGCTTCATGTGGAAGCTAAGATTAAAGAGGAAGAGACAGGTATGTATCATTTGAGTCAAAGAGTTGTTTAAGCAGACAAGGAGAAAAGCAGCACAGGGACCTGCCAGATAGGGACAAAAGCAGGCTCCCAGTTCTAGAGTCCTAAAGCTTTCCTCCTTAGAGTCCAGGAACATCTTTAGAATTACTTGTCAAGCAAAGGAGAGTTGACCAGGAGGCAAAGTGAGTCAGGGCAGGCAGTGATTAATTCTTGATGCTTCTTTCTACAGGAGTGGAATTAACTGGAACAGGCTTCTCTGACATCACAACCACGATTAGTAAAATCACCTTTGAGGAGACAGACTCCCGCTACAAACCTGGAATTCCCTTCTTTGGGCAGGTAGGGAAACCATAAGGAGTGAAATTTTATGAGGGCCATTCATGCTACTGAACCTGCTGGAGGATATGTGTCCCTGTATATGAAAGATGCTGGACCTCAATAAATCCCTGTGGGCCTCCTCTGCTCTGCAGGCTCTGTAGTAACAGTGCAACAGGTGACAGCATTGATCTTATTCTTACCCCTCTGTCCTTGGGCTTCCTTTTCTTAAAGCAAGTCAAGGTTCTGGTTCTCTAGTATCCTCTTGACCAGGAAGCCTGACAGCTGTAAGGACACACCACTGACATGCTCACTACTCTCACTCAGGTTAGGAGATAGTAAAGATCCAAAGAAATAGGAATCAGAAAGTTTGCAGCTCTCTGAAAAAGACCAGTGATGCACATGTAACATATAGTGGAGAATTCCCTGTCTGACATGGTCCCATGACTTGTCAGGGACTTTTATGAAATATCAGTCTGTTCAGCTGGCAGGTATTGTTTTCCTTCTATACTTAACTGTTCTTGCTCCTCCAGGTGAAACTAGAAGATGGGTCTGGTGTTCCAATTGCCAATGAAACTGTAACAATTTCTTTAAATGAAGGCCCAGGGACCAAATACACAACAAACGAAGAGGGCCGAGCATGGTTTGCCCTGAACACTTCCACGCTTGACTTCAATTCTATTGGAATTAGAGTGAGTTCTGGGGGCCAAAGAGATAATGAAGTAATCAGGAGGACTAGAAGAGGAATAACACTGACGTTTGTACTATATATGCAAAAGAACTTAGTTGCTTGTTCCTGGTTGTTCATGTCAGCCTTGATATCAGTGTGGTGGAAATAGGCATAAAACAAACCCAGTTGTTATATTCAGCTCTTAAATACTAGATTTCTGCTTGGCTATGGCAATATAGGGTTAGAAGGAATTTCAAGAGATCATATAGTCTATTCTGCTTCAAGGAATCACTAACTATACCTAGACAAATCTGCCTCAGGTTAATCTATCCCATTTTTAAAATCCTCCCATTATAGAGATTCTACAAGCTCTCTAACTAAGCACTGATGGTGCTTTGCTGTTTTTCAGTTATGTGATTTCTCAGTTATCTCATTTAAATGCCCTTTGTAGTGGTTAGAGCAATCCACATCTCTCAGGGTTTAATTTAGCTTTCTAAATCTCTGAGCCCTCCTCTTTCTTGACTCTTTTCCTTCCTTTTTTTTCCATATAGAGAAAAAGAATGTGAAGCTTAAAAAATCACTGACCATTATGGAATTTGATAATAAATGTTTGTGAGCATGTTTTGTTGCTGGAAAATGCAATGTGTGTATAATATCCAAGTTTTCTAGCATGTCAGAGTGGAAGAGGGTAGGTTCCAGATCTAGAATTATATTCTATCTTCTCTTTGTAATTCTTTTGCCACAGATTAAGGTCTCTTAAATTCAGAAGTTACTACAGTGTGTGTGAAGTTTACAGAAGTTTAGAGGGTGAGGAGAAAACTGGAATTCCCAAGCGTAGTGAGAAAGATAAGGAAATGAGAGAACGCATGACACGCAAAATGCTGAAATAACACCCTTCCAAATGGAAAATTGCTAATTAGACCTGTACTCTGTCACCTTCTGAACTTACATTTGATTTAGGTTTTCTAATTAAAAGCAGACACTTTTCCTCCTTGTTCATAGCACATTAGCTCGATTTTGGCACTCTTAAATGCCTGTATGAACAGTCTCATCTGTTCTTCTCTACCATTAACAATAATGAGAAGTATAGATGAACTTCTTTTCTTATTAAACTAACTTGCAATTAGGGTAGGATATTTTGGTAAAGAGTTCTTGAGCTGATACTAATAGTAAATAAACAAATAATACAATACAGCCTGTCTGAGTCAAACCCCAGCTTCTCTGTCAAAAAGATCATTCCCAGTGATTTCCTGAGGATGTTCGCGTTGCCTTGCATCTTCCAAACTTCTATTTTGTCATTTGTTTCTTTTTTTCTTTCTCTCTTTTTTTTTTTTTTTTTTTTTTTTTTTTTTNTGTAGACTGGACTGTCTGCTCTTTGTAGTACAGGAAATAGAAAACATTTAATATAATGAAATTTGGCTCCGTTTGAACTCCTGTCTTTGAGTAGCTATATTAATATTTTCTCCTTTTCCAGGCAACTCACAAAAAACAACCCTATTGCTACGAGCGTTCCTGGGTTTTTCCACATTATGCACATGCATATCTCCAAGTAAAACGCTTTTACTCTCCCAGTAAAAGCTTCCTCAAAATTGAGCCCAAGTCTGAGACACTAAGCTGTGGCTCCACCACGGAGGTACGAGTGCACTATATCCTTACACCAAAGGCCATAGGAGAGAAGAAGAAAGTTGTCTTTTACCACCTGGTAAGCTGGCACTTGCCAAACAATCAGATTGTCATTGGTAATTATACGGGGCTATGGAGAAAGAAATTGTGGTTTCAGGCAGTAGACTTTAAATAGATTGCCAACATCCTTAATATGTTCTTTTCCCCAGAAGGCCTAGAGTAGATGCAGAAGAGGGAGGATGTCCCACTGCCTCTGGAGTGAGCTCTGGGATTCCTCTGCAGAAGGGTAGAGAACAACTGACCAGCGTGCAATCAGCAGACACAGCTCAGTTATTCTCCTGTCAGATTCCCCGTCTTTAAGGTCTGGCTCATGCATAACCTTAATCACAGGAGAGTATCTTGTTTTGTTAAGGTGATGGCCAAAGGAATCATTAAGCGAGCGGGAACAAACACTCTGGATTTGGACCATGAAAGTGGTGAGTGTATGACACGGACCCAGATATGTATAACAGATACGTGTGGCAGATACACAGGTTGCTCCCCATGGAATTCAGAGATCCACGTTTCCCTCTCCCCTAATATAGGGGAGGTTTAATTTTCTCTACTTTTATTTTGGGTTTTGAATAGACTTTTCTCTAGTTACATGTACCACTTCTCTTTCTTATGATCATTGCTTTCCTAGTGGCTCTAAAGCTGTTAGGATATGTAGTTTGATAGTCGTCTTATACAAGCTGGACCAAAAGTCCAAACAAAGACCAAAAGCATGCTGATTCAGTGGGAAGCAGGACTTGAACCAGGCCTTTTCAGTCAGACAGTGAGGCTTGCACACCTCTGTGGGTACAAATGCTTCCCACTTGATCTTCTAGGGTTTCATCATGGCTGTGATGAAGTTCAGCATGAGGTCAAACCTAGAAATTTAAGTGCTCCAAGAACAGATCACTTAGTTTTTACTCTGTTTTTGTTTGCTAGCCAGTGGAGTCTTCTTGCTACAACTGCCTGTACAAGCTGACTTTGCTCCCGTGGCCCAAGTTCTTGTCTACAGCCTTTCCCCCAGCAGGGAGGTTATCGCTGATTCAGTCAAGTTCAAGGTAGAAAGCTGCTTCAGCAATAAGGTAAGTGTTTACTTTTTGAGGGAACAAACATTAAACTGAAGTTTGGACATGTTCATTTATTTAGATTTTTTAATCATTGGAGAAGCTACCTACCAGTTCTATATAGATTCATTTATTGCTGGTTTGTGCTGACTTGGAGGATATTAACTGAAAGGTCCTAACAGAGACTACACAGCCAAAGCTCCACATCACAGAAAGTCAAATCCACTGATCTCTAATGGCCCTGTGTCAGTAGGGAAAGGAAAAGGGAGACCTCTTTTATGCCTGTAGTCATACTCAGCCCGAATGTTTTGTTCCTTTTCCTGCAAATTAATTCCAGCTGCAGCATCGCAGCCTGTGTGGTCATGCAGTATGAGTAAAACACACGTTCAGTCTCAATCCAAGGAGCAGAGTTAGTACTTATTGGATCTTTTGTGTCTCCTAAATTTCATCCTCCCATTCTAATCTACAATAATCTCCAATCTACACAGGAGTAACAAACAGTGCACCAGTAAGACTGAAAGAGGGCAGAAGAAAAAAACCTTTTGTTAACATGAGTGCCATGATTCCCCTATGATTCTCTGACTTATTTCTCATGTAGAAGAGCAGAACGATATCAGAGCAGTCCTCTGAACACAGAAACCTCATGGCTGCCCTAGTGGGCTTCATAATGGTAGAGAGGACACTGCTAACTACAACTCGTTAGTTTGAAGCCAAGCTAAATGACTTTTTGAGATGAGTGTCACTGTAGCAGCTTGGTCATCTGAAATGTGTTCTTATCTCAAAGGTCAAGCTAAACAGTGTATCTCTGTCTCCGCAAAAGCTGAAAAATGTGAAATATTTTATGTGCTTATCTTTCTTTTCAAAAGTTTCCTGGATTCAGAGGTGCTATCAGTACAGTTGGCACAAACTTTGGACCATATCTATGCTAATGTTTTTCCAGTAGCAATTTTATTGAGGTCTTTGTTCTGCCATTTTTTGAAGAATGTTGCTTTTTTGTTCTCAGTGTTGTGAGATTGCCCTGGGAGAGATGGGAGTATCAGCAGAAGGCCCAGTGTGTTCTGGTTAGGACACCAGGGACACTGGCAGCTTGTCCTGCTTTGCCAAGATGCCTTTTGCTCTAGGAATGCTTCATTTGAAAGCTTTGCCAAGGAAGAATTTGCGCTGTTGAGGAGAAGGAAAATTTACGCCAAATAGCCATCTTATTACAAGATCATGTGAGACTGTGATGAAAAGCAATCTCTGATGGAAAACCATTGTAGGGCAGAGTTTGTTAGTTTTTTTCTAAAGTTATAAGTTGAGTTTTGGGGAGGGCACACTGGTCTGGCAGTGGGATGCACCTACCAGATTAGTTCTTTATAACCATTGCCAGATAGTAAACATTACAGTATTTCTCCATGTCACTGCTTGTCATGTTACCAGAAAATGTGCCAAGTGAGGTCTCTGCAGGCCTGTTGTCCCTTCACATGAAGTATCTGAGTGCTGCACAGAGACTGGACCTGGTTAAAGACCATACCCAGCCGCCTAAAGAGATCTAAACACTCTGTGGGATCATCTCATTATGTTCACAGTGGCCGTAACATCCTAAATTGCCTTTAAATTCACATGAACAATCCTTACATTTAATGTGCTAAGAATTGTTGGTATTGATTATTCTGTCTCTGCAGAAAGAAAATTCAACTCTGCAGTAGGGAAGAGGGGTATGTGAGTGTGCATCTGCATGTGGGGGATTTTTAAGGTTATGGCTGACGAACCTAACTGAAGGGAAAAGTCTTGCAAGGCTGAGTGTACTTGAGACATAACTTTTCTTGTGGTGACAGGTGGACTTGGGCTTCTCTCATTCTGAGGGCCTGCCTTCTTCTGACACTCATCTGCTGTTAAGAGCCTCCCCAGACTCCCTCTGTGCTGTCCGTGCTGTGGACAAGAGTGTTCTCCTCATGAAGCCAGAAGCTGAACTGTCACCCAGCTCTGTAAGTGCTAAGCCTATGCAGTATCTCCGGGCTTGGTCAGAATACAAACAGCCTGGTGATGGGGTGAAAACAGTGATCAATTCTTCCAGTCAGTGCTGGCACAGAAATATTGTGCCATGTTCATCGTCTTCCTTCATGTACAAAAATAACTGGGCAGCAGATGGTTCTCAAGGATTGCATGACTGTAGGCATGGTAATTGGGAAGTTCTTTCAATGGGGCTACTTCCCTTGGCCGGAGTCAAAAACTATCTGATGTTTAATGATAATTATTTGTTATCCTCTCTGGCCATGAATTTATTTTGAGTAGTGTCTGAAAGTGTCAGAGAATTTACTCCCCTATTGCCAGGCAGGAAACAGCAACCCCTGAACAGAGACAAAGAGCTGTAACTGGGCCTGCCAGTTTATATAATTATTAATATGCTTGATCCATAAGAACCAGACCAACATATGCATAACAAAAGAGGGAGTATCTTCAAATTTGGACTTCCAAATTTTCTGGGCTTCTGAATTCCCATTGCTCCCACCCTTTGGGAGGACCATGATTGTATGGATACATGTGTGGATATTGTGGCACTTACAGTGCTTGCAACCGTCTCCCTCAGCTGTGTTTTGTAATAGCGGATATTGAAAATGCAAATTATTCTTTCTTCCCAGGTGTATAATTTGCTTCCAGTGAAGGAATTACATGACTATAGCTATGGCCCACACATGATCTTGGAGGATCCACTAGAGGACTGTGTCCCTCTGAAGAACATAATTCTGGATGGGGTCACCTATTCTCCACTAGTGGATGTGAACGAAGAGGACACTTACAGCATCCTCAAGGTATGTCTGTCTTCCATCATTGAAGACTGGAGTGTGGTTAGGACAGAGGATGCTTAACTCTACTATGGCAGCTGCAGTACCACACGGGAAGGGCTCATGAATCTGAACAGTAAGACACTACTTTTTATCCAGAGGCAAGTTCAGTCATAAGTTTCACCTGTCTTGCCAGCTTTGCTACTGACTTGGAGGAAGAGAGATTCTGCCTGTATCTGTTTTTCTTCTTACAGGAAAAACTTTAGTGCTGATTTGGCACAGGGCTCTAACTGGAGATCTTGAAGTTGAATATTCATGTGTCATTACCATTACCTCAAATAAATCAATACACCCTTGAGCTGCATTGTAGCTCAGATAGATATCTTTTAAAGAGGAGACTTTGTATCTGCTTCCTGGCTTATCCTCACCATATGGCTGGAACTGAACTGGACAGGTGGATCTGCTTTTGTCTCTGAGTCCCCTCTGAGGCACCCAGATTCAGGCTTGGGGCTTGGATTAGCTCATATTCCAAACCATAGATAGTAGCAGTTTCTGCTTCTGAGATGATAAAATACCAATGCTAGGTCTGTTGTGCAAATCTCAGCAAGAATCAGTAACAAAAATCATGTTTTCTTTTTTCTCTCCCATAGGAAATGGGTTTGAAAGTTTTTACAAATTCCAAGGTGAAGAAACCCTGGTATTGCAGCACTGTGACTCCTGTATATATAGAAGCCAGCCGTTCAGTAGGCGCAGCTCGACCTGAAATGCACGCACTCATGACAAGTGGTAAAGGGCCAGTGCCTTGCTATCACCTCTGTTCTAAACAGAAATCTTGTCTGTATTTCATACTGGTATTTCACTCAAACAAAGGCTGGGGTTGTGCACTGAACCTTTGGAAGCAGTATTGTGGTGATGGTTCACAGATGTCAACTTCATGAGTGCAGAACATGTCTCTTTTGCTGAACTGTTGAAGCTTGCAGACTAACTTTGATAAATTTCTGTTGGAAGTCAGTAGGACAGTATTTTTTCCAGAGACTCTGACAGAGCACAGGATGTTATTGTGCTGTTGAATTATCTATTTACTAACCCTTGACAGTAAACTTTGTTTCCCAGCTATCACTTAAGGGTTCTCCAACACCATCTTCAGCCATCCTCAGATGGGATGTGTTCTGACAAGACAAGACAAAACCGAATAAAGTAGATGACAAAATTTTTAGTGCCAAATACACAGGTTGCGTTCCAGGGGCTTAGAACCTTAAGATGCAGATGACAGAAGCCTTGGCTGAAATGCATTTGCTCTGTTTCTAAGGATTGTCTATACTCTTATACTGAAGCTTTTGGGGAGGCCAAGTTAGTTATATAATCCCTTCAAAGTCTTAATTGGTGGTTTTTATTAAGGTGAACATGCTGGAAAATCTGAGGTTTTTTTTTTTTCAGGCTTCCCTTGGTGCGTTAAGCTCCTCTTTTGTAGATATCCAGCTTTTTATCCACACATATCCAGTTTTAAAAGAATTTCAGTTTATGAAAGAGACATAAGTTGACAGATTGCTAAACTGCAGGAAAAATGCTTCTTAATTATTTTAGCTTGCTAGCTGGTCTGACAGGATGAAGAAGGGTATCATGCTAAGACAGTTTACCTAAAAGGGAAAGGGCTGCAGGCACACTAGGTCATACATGGCTTTGTGCTTGAACATTCTTGCTTTAACCTCACATTATGAATAGTTCTGAAGATCAGTGGGAAATGCTGGAGGGATAGCCCTTGCTAATAAAATCCTGTCCCTGCTACTGTTGGTACCAGTGCTCACTGCTCAGCAACTATCTGCTATCAGAACAGATTCTGATTACCACATAGATTGTCAATTTCTCAGACTATAGGATCATGCTGATGTAGATCTTTGTTGCTTGAAATAACTGTTAGCAAATTTCTTTTCCATCTCATCACAGGACCAGCAGGTCCACTATACAGCACATTAAAATCTTCTGAAGAGGTGATAGAGACAGTTAGAAAGTATTTCCCAGAAACTTGGATTTGGAGCATAGTACCTGTAAGGTGAGTAGCTTGTGTTGGTTCTTTTTTTTAATTAAATGGGTTTTATAAAGGGTGAACATGAATCTCACATGTTTTCTGTGCCTTTCCAGTCCCCCTCCCCCCTAAATCTTTTATTGTTTGCAGAGATTACTTGGCCATCCACTGAGATGGGATTACCTACAACTGTGGTCAGGTTTGTCCAGACAGTGGCAGGGGCCTGGAAGAAGATAAATGGGAGTGGCCATCCAGCAACAAATATACTGTGTCCCATTATTCACACAGGGAGTACTGTTTAGTAGGCTGAAAGGTATACATATAGTCTTGAAAAGAGCATAAAGATTCACCATCTGTTCTTGCTCTCTGTCTCTCACCAGCTCAGAGGGAAATGCTGAGCTAGATGTGACCATCCCTGACACCATCACTGAATGGAAAGCCAATGCATTCTGCACCTCGGCAGATACTGGCTTTGGGATGTCCCCGACTGTGTCCCTCAGGGCCTTTCAGCCCTACTTTGTAGAACTCACCCTGCCCTACTCTGTTGTGTATGGTGAGGCCTTCACGCTCAAAGCCACCGTTTTCAACTACCTGACAGCATGCATCAGGGTAAGGGGTGTTTAAATCCTTCTGTGAACTTGCATACCTTCATGTACATCTCTTTCCTTCACCTACTGTCTATCTCATCTCTGAGTTGCCTTATATCCCTTACCCCTGAAATTATTATAGCTTCCACATTCTCTAAACACTAAAATCCACCATTCCAGTCCTCGGTACAAGACTCCTGCTGATGCTTTCTAGCTCCCTGATGTTCTCACTGTCTTTCATGATGACCTCTTCCTGATTGCACCTCTCTCTACAACTGGCAGGTCAGTTTGAATCTAGCTCAATCTACTAATTTCATGGCTACCCCAGTGGAAAAGGAAGAAGAATCTTATTGTCTCTGTGAGAATGGAAGAAAAACAGTGTCTTGGCTGGTGACTTCCAGATCTCTAGGTAAAAGTCTAAGGGCAGTGACATCTCTTCAGGGAGGGATGAGGCTGGAGGTTGGGAGGGAGGAGAGGATCAGATTCACTATAGTGGCTGTAGAGGAATGGATGTTAGTTATTTTTGTTCTCTTTGTCAGGTGACACTGACTAGAGTGGGCTTCCAGAAATGTGTCTCTTGAAAGAGGAATGGGCTTACTGTCTGGGAGAAATGTCTGGGCATTGGTACCCTGTTCATAGTGGCACCTTGCAGTGCCTTGCCAGCCGCTCTTCACTCTGTAGCAATATTTGGCCCTGAATTTGTTCCTTCAGTTGTTCAGCAGCATCAGATACACATTTGGCTATACACATTGCCTTTAAAAGAAACAATAGATTGCAATACAGATGAGCAGCCATAGTGACCAAGGTGGGGAAAATATGCTAAATTAGAGCCTGGCAGAAAGTCAAGCTTTGATCTTGGTGGATATGATAATTTGAACCAGACCTTCAAAACTTTGTAATGAACTCATTTTACCATGAGTGTAGTAATGACAGTCATCATACCTCTCCTCTTGTGTGCTGTCTGCTTTTTCTTTTCCTCTGGTGGATTATTAAGAAATTAGCCTTTAAGCAAATGCATCTCCCAATGAAAATTCCTGCTCCCTTTGGTTAACCACCTTGCCAAGGAGAAGGCTGTCCATTCTCCTGACTTCTCTTCCAATGCTGCCCTCCCAGTTCAGTATCTGGTTTTAGAAGTACACTGGGAAATGCTAGGCAGCAGCCTGACTGTCTCACATGAGGTCCCCGAGCAAGCAAAAGCTAGCAGACTCACAGTGTCTAAAGTCACATCTGGCAATATCACCAAACATTGTAGCTATTGGAAAACAACTTCTGAAGCAAGACACATTTCTGGCAGTAGGAACATTCTGCCAGCTAGGCCAGAGATGAGATGAATGTCCTATGGGGCCCTCACCTTTTTCTTTCACTTATGTTGATATGTGCTGTGGTAGCAGCTGTGGTGTGCACTGTGCTGAATGGCAGTGGAACTGGTGGATTCCACCATTCTGGTGTCCTAGGTTCTGGAAAGAAATACATGAAAACAGTCACCTGACATGGCAGCGCAGTCCATCTGCCCCTGAATGGATCCTGATAGAGCTATGTTCTTACGGAAAGGGAGCAGGGCCCTGGTACCATGGGAAATCCCCACCCTTGGACTTGCAGACTGAAATTTCCAGAACTGGCCGTGACTCCGTCTTGCCAGCACTGCCTGCTGTAAGTGGCTGACACCTCTTTCTTCCAGGACAAGTGGAGTTCTCAGTGAGTGCTGAGGCCCTGACAGACCAGCAGCCCTGTGGCAACATGATAGTGGAGACTCCTGAGAAAGGGCGGAAGGACACAGTGATCAGACAGCTGTTAGTGGAGGTATGTGTGCTGGGGATGGGGAATAACTGAGCTTTGCCATAGGCTAGAGCTTGCATTGTCTCTACACGTGAAACAAAATTCTTTGAGGTCTCTCTGCAATGTGATGATCTGATTGACAGGGCTCCATAAAGACTGTGGCATAAAGATTGGGCATTGTACCATTTCTGACACTTTAAATGCCCCCCACTTCTTACTGAAACAGGATTTGTCCTCCAATCCTTCCTTCGCTATATCTTCTATCTATGACCTCCTATTGCAATAAACCCTCTTTGCAGCTTCTCATTTTGCAGCGCTGCTAGATTGGCTTGACTAAAACAGCCAAACAAGCTGTCTTTTAAACTGTCTGGTACCAGGATGAAGGTGAGAGATTCAAAAACACCTATGTGAGTTTCCTGTACAAAACCCCCCAAACTCCAGCCCGTGGGAAAGTGGCCAGATTTTACAGATTGTTCTTTTCCCATGAAAAGGGCAGTTGTTAGTGTTATTATGTGGTACAAAAGGAAATACTGCATGGCAGTACTGAATATTCTTTTTAGGAAAATGCTACCTTGCTCTACTTAGTATTGTATTCTGATAGCTAGATGAAGTGTTCTTTGTGCCCTAACATATTAGTGTTCTCACCTCTCTTTTTTCCCTCCATCCCACCTAAGCCTGAAGGAATTGAAAAGGAAACAGCCCATAACTATGTCCTCTGTGTAAAAGGTAAGGCATTCTATCTCCTTCCTCTCTTCTTGCTCCTTTGTGGGGTGAAGGGTGGGATATCCCCCACCCTTCCTGGAGGAGGAAGAAAGTGCTGTCTCTACAGTCTTTCAGAAAGGATCATATTTCTAGATAACCAAGATATGTCTCCTGATTGCCTGGAAGCTAATGCAGAAAGGATATGACCTAGCTGGTCGATATGGTTCCCATACCTCTCTTGTTCTCTGACATTGGAGATCAGTTTTTGTGTCGCAGGTTCTTGTCTTCCAGCTCCTTCAGGAAAAGTCTTAGAGACGAGATCTGGAATGCCTAGCAGTGGCTGCAGGTGTTCTCAGGCAGAGAGAACACCACATAGCTAAGGAAGATAAAGTGGGTGAAGCGAGAACTTTTCTAGGAAGGATAAAGGGTGAAGGAAGCTTATCTGGTGTTTCAGTAAGGCTTCCTTCCTCACTGGGCAATTCTAGGGGATGCATTAAAGCTGTTTTATGTTTTGTTTTCCTCTCAGGAGAGCCTGCAAAAGAGAAGGTTTCCCTATCACTCCCCTTAAATGTGGTACCAAACTCAGCCAGAGCATATTTCTCAGTGCTAGGTGAGTGAGCAGTTTTGGAAGGATCTTTAGTGAGAAATGATATTGTACTATATCTGCCTCACTGTCTGATAGTGAGGTCCTATCTCACTGCTTTTTCTTCTGGTTCTCAGTACACCTCCTTTATGTCTTCCATCATTTCTTTCACTAGGGTCTTCCCTTCCAATTCTGCTTTTTCTTCACTCTTTTCTAAATCTCTCACTGTTTTTAGTTCTCAGACTCATTTACCAGGGCCTTAAACTTTCTCTCCTTTCCTTCCTTTCTTTTTTTTCTGTTCTGCGTTTCATTAGAGGGTCTTTATCAATATAAAATGTCTTTCTGTTATTCTCTGCCATGCTTCACTTGTTCTGTATCTTGCTTTGATTCTGCCAACTAGCCCTGAGGTTTTTTTTAATTTTCCTGTGATGTCTCCTTTTACTTAGGGGACATCATGGGCACTGCCATGCAGAACCTACATCAACTTCTTCGGATGCCATTTGGGTGTGGGGAGCAGAACATGGTCCTGTTTGCACCCAACATCTACATCCTGGACTATTTGAACACGACAGAGCAGCTGAGTGAGGAGGTCAAGTCCAAGGCCATTGGATACTTAGTGAGCGGTGAGCTGGGACATGGCTTTTGCTTCTGCTTTGGCTATTTTTTTTGTGAATCCTGCCTGGAGTGCTCCTGTCAGTGTTTGCCAGTTATGCAAAAAGAGCTTTTCCTTTACTCAGATTGTACCTGCTGAGAAGCCTCTTCCATGCTTTTCTGTTGTTATTCTCTGCTGAATTATCACGGTACCCAATTATTACATCGACGTTTCTGTGCTCCCTCATAGAGCTGCAATGCAGTGCATGCTTGTCAGGTGACCTGTTTTGGTGGCTTGTCTATGGTAATCACTGTCTCCTGCCTTTATTCTAAAAAAGGCAAAGATTCTTCCTCCTCATGCAGTACAAACTACTAGGAATGCAGTAGACATTGCAGGAGACATATCAGTGCTGCCTATTGACTAGGGTAGAATTGGCCTTCTCCTTGCTCCTCCCTCCTTTGCTGATAATGGCGTTTCTTTTCCTTTTTTTTTTTTTTTTTCCACATCCCTCATCAGATCTTCTCTGGCATCTGAATCCTGCTTTAACTTTGTGTTGCAGGTTATCAGAGGCAGCTGAACTACAAGCACCCAGATGGCTCTTACAGCACCTTTGGACCACGTTATGGCCAACCAGGAAACACTTGGTGAGATTCAATTTTGCCCATGCTTCCTCTACATATGTCTCCTTCTCAGTTACAGTAAATGTTGCATGACAGTAAATGTGGAATGCAGTTGTAGACCACAGGCTTTCCCGAGCTGCACAGTGGCCACTTCCAGAGTTCATATAGCCACTGTACAGTCTCCCCATTGATGTAGATTGCATCAGCCAGTTGTTTAGCTGAAGCACCTCTTCCCACCAGTAGCTTTGAAGACTGTGATAGAAAAGGCAGAAGTAGAGAGCAATTTGGAAAGAGGGGAGCTGCCGTTTCACATACCAGCTAAAGAAGGCTGAAGAATTGCAGTGGAAGTTCTACACTAGAATCTGCTGAGAAAGTGTCTCTACATAAGTAGAAAGCATGATAATGATTGTATATATGTGCAGGTCTTGTTAGCACCTTGATTTCTCTCCATACACTTGGCTCTCTCTCATGGTGGCTTGTAGCAGCTCTAGCGAAGATTCTTTTAATCTGTTCTTCCTTATTCACAGTTTTACTGACGCATCTGGGGAGTTCTGAGAAATCCATGAGATGGATTGCCAATGCAGCAGTGCTGCCAGCAGACCATGAGCTTCCAGGGATTAAATTCTTCTTCCCTGCCATTTTGACATTTATTGTTGTGTGGAGTTAGCTGGCATGCAATCATCTACTGTTTTTCCAGAGAGATTTGTTTAGATATAGATCAGTGCATATTGTCCTCATAACTGCAAGTTCAGCACAGAAGGATCACAGAGTTTTGTGAGCCAAGAGAGTGTGAAGATATCAAGGAAAGAAATACTAGATGGTTTTTTTGAAGTGAAGCTATAATATACTGGTGGTACAGTGCATCAACCTTTGGCTCTCCGGGCCTTCTTGTCTCACTCCAGGCAGGTGATGTCTGTGCCTTTTCAGCTGAGATGCACATGGGGCATGGTCAGGCACTTCCACTGCTCTCTGTCTTACAGGCTCACGGCCTTTGTCCTCAAGTCCTTTGCCCAAGCCCGGCCTTACATCTTCATAGATGAGAAGCACATCCAGGATGCCTTGGTCTGGCTCTCATACAAGCAGAGGGAGAACGGCTGTTTCCGCAGTTCTGGGACACTCCTGAACAATGCCATGAAGGTAATGTGTCTGCCTGCTTGGCTTCACCGGAGCTTTGTGAGGTTGGAAATTTCCAGTAGGTCATATGGGTCAAGCTGAGCTTATTGATCACACAGGCAGATGGGGAGTTCTCATGACTACTGTTGCCATCAACAGCAAAGGAGTCAGAGGCCATCCTGTATGCAAGTCATGATAGGAAGAACTAGGGCAAACCCGAAGTACATAAATGGCATTCATACCTTCATGTGACCTTCAGGGAGAAGGAGAGGATCTAAGGGTCTATATGCAAGGAGCTTGCATGGTCTATAGGGATCATTCCAATAGAAATGGAAGAAAGGACTGAAGAAGAGAAGCTATGAGACATCAACATGTATCATTGTGGTTCCCCATAGGGCGGAGTGGACAACGAAGTCACGCTGACGGCCTACATCACTATTGCACTGCTGGAGATTCCACTGCCTGTAACTGTACGTAACTGAACTGTAGTCTGAGACACTCTGTGCTGGCACAGTACAGGCCAGTACCTGTTCCATATAAGAATGATGAGGTGGTTCCTGAGCTCTGTGATATCAAATACGCATGGTGTCACTTTTGGCATCCCTGGAAATGATAGTATAGTGCTTGTTCCTATGTGTCATTCTAACAGATCCTTCCCTAGTGTGCTGGGAAGCAGTGGGCACAAGCCTCATATTTCTGCATTGTATTCCAAACAGTGATTATCTCTTCCCAGCACTCCATGGTGCGTAATGCTCTGTTCTGCCTGGAGATGGCAACAAATGAGAAAGAAAGCCACGTGTACACCAAGGCACTGCTGGCATATGCCTTTGCCCTTGCCAGAAAGGAGGAGAAGCAAAAGGTGCTGCTTGACTCACTTAAAGAGGAAGCGGTGGAAAAGGGTGAGTGCCCCTGCTGAGACATGTCCTTCTTCCAACCCACGGGCCTCACACTCCTTTGATAAAATGACTTCTGTGGGAGGAGAAAGTTCTTAAAGAGATAAAATACCTGTGCAATGGCACAAGTCAAGCTGTGTGTCATGCTAAATGGTTACATTTTTGATAAACCACCTCAGTCTGCAGTGCTACAAATGTGAGGAAAGTGATCATGAGACACTATGCATCATCCCCACCTCTACTGAAAAAGAAGGGTAGCTCTGCTATAGCACCTCACCTCAGACAGGTCCTCTTGTCACACCAGGCACTGCTTAGAACCCGCTCAACACAGAACAAGTTTATTTTGCACAGCACAAGAGGAAATACATCAGAGAAGAGCTGCATAAGCTAAGGGAGAAAACCATTACTCAGGTCATTTCAGAGGTCCTGTTTTAAGCTCTGAGTGTTCCAGGGAATTGTGTAACAATTCAGAACTATCCTGGTAAAATCAGGTTGGACAGTCTGTTTAGTGCAAGTGTTGAGTGGCATGGTGTGAAGGAAATATCAACATTCCTTTTTGTCTTTTCTGCACACTTTCTATCTTGTGTAGATGGGTCTGTTCACTGGCAAAGGCCTGGGAAAGAGCCAGAGGTTGATCTCCCATACTATCGCTATCAAGCTCCCTCTGCTGAAGTGGAGATGACAGCCTATGTGCTCCTTGCTCACCTCACCTCACCACCAGCACCTTCTCAGGATGATCTGTCATATGCATCACGTATTGCAAAGTGGATCATTGGTCAGCAGAATCCTAATGGAGGCTTCTCCTCCACCCAGGTGAGCTGTTTCCCCCCTACAGCCTCATACATCTATGTCAGAAGATACAAAGCATGCTAGACCAACGTGTGAGCTTGGTAAGGTATGCCAGAGTGTTATACCTTATCTCCTTGTCAAACATACCATGATTACCATTTTCCAAGAAGCTAGAAGCTAGTATGCCAAGAAGCACTTTTGGGAATGACTGGTATTTCCAGTAACAACTCGGCTTTCTTGAAGCAATGTGGCGGAAAGGCAGAAGGGGACCTGTTTCTGGGCCTTTGGAGAGAACTCACACTAGAATTTGTTTGTGCAACAAAGTTGTCATTTCACCCTAGATGTTTGTGGAGCGTGAGTGAAGGTTCCAGAATGAACAGAGTGGAAACATGCAAAAGCTGATCTTCCTGTCTCTCTTTTTTTTTTTTTTTTTACTTAAAACTGAAGAAAGACGAGAATTGAGAGGATGGTACATGCTGACAGCAAAAGACAGGCCTACAGAACAGCTAACTGTGTTCCCCTGTGTGCTGTCACCCACTTCTTGCAGGACACTGTGCTGGCTCTCCAAGCCCTGTCCCTGTATGGAGCTATCACCTATGCTAAGAGTGGAGCATCTTCCAAAGTGACCCTGCGATCTGGAGGGGACTTCCAACAAGGCTTCCAAGTAGATCCCAGAAACCGACTGCTGCTCCAGCGTGTACCACTGCCCACGATACCTGGAGAGTACAACATAGAGGTGTCTGGTGAAGGATGTGTCTACCTGCAGGTGAGGGTGATGAGGACCAGTACTATCCTATTCCTTGAGTTATGAGGGGAGCCCATTTCCAGGCAGAAGTTGAGGGCAGAAGAGAAAGAAGAGAAGGATGGAGTGAGAGAAGGCTCTGAGGAGAGGGAAGAGCAGAAGTATATGGAAGTGAAAGAGCTGGAAGGACAGAGGGGAAAAATGGGCAGTATGGAGCAGCTATAGGAATGGACTAAGTGGGAAAGGCTAGGCAAAGAGAAGGTGGTCTCGCACATGAGCATGTGCATGGTCACACTGCTGCTGTCTCTCTCCTAGACAAGCCTGAGGTACAATGTGCAGCCCTTGCAGGAGAGTGCACCCTTCATGCTCCAGGTGCATACAGTCCCAGAGACATGTGATGATTTGAAGGCTCACAAGATCTTTGACATAGCCATAAATGTCAGGTAAGTCCATGTTTGGCTCAGAGATTCCTTGAG
Source organism: Eudromia elegans (assembly GCA_003342815.1). Lineage (NCBI taxonomy): Eukaryota > Metazoa > Chordata > Aves > Tinamiformes > Tinamidae > Eudromia > Eudromia elegans. The sequence continues at coordinate 1,319,238 of PTEX01000211.1, forward strand.
AAGCCATGGGAGCTGAAGAAGGCCTGATGGTGCAGGGTGAGTAACCTGAAAGCCCCATATGGGCAATGTGCCTCCCTGGGAAACTGAGAAGGTAGCAACTGGTCTGGATGGACAAGCTGTGGAAGAGGATGGGGTTGTCCTGCACTAGTGAGGCTGTGTGAGAAGTTTAGGGCTTGGCAAAGAAGGGGATGCATGAATGACTGACTGGAGGGCACTGAGAGAGCTGAAGAAGACAATGCTGGACTTCTACGCAGCAGAGGGATGTCAAGTTATGTGGAAAAGGTGGAAGTGTCTCAGCTTTGACTCAAGATGCACTGTATCTTTGTTGCTTGGTTCCTTAGTTACACTGGGGCACGCAACGTCTCCAACATGGTTATTGTTGATGTGAAGATGCTGTCAGGATTCATCCCTGTGAAGTCCTCAGTGAGGAAGGTATAAGCCTACATGATGTGTTTTCTCTGAATGAATATTCCCCTTACCCTCTTTCACTAAAGAAATATAGAACTTCTTGGGGTTTTTTTTGTTGTTGTTGTTGTTGCTTTTTTTTTTTAAGACAAATTCTAAGAGTCTAGGTGAGACTAGGGCACAGCAGAACTGGTATCCTCTTGACCTTACCACCGTTCCATGCACATTTCCGCTCTGCAGAAGTTCTCCTTCCACACTCAGCTCAAGGCCGGCACAAGGAGAGGAAATGTTTAATGCAGGAAAAATATATTAGTATCCATGATAGACATCTCAGTGTTAAATGTGTCCAAATACCTCATTAAAACTTTTAGCTGGGTTTGTAATATTCAACAGGTGGTTTTGTTTTCTGTCTACCTGTAGCCTATTAGCTTGTAAGTTTTTCAGGCCTTAGGTATTTGTGTAAGATGCTGGAGAAATGAGTGGTCTCTAAAACAAAGGATGCTTGATAAGAAACTGCAGAACTAGCAAGCAAAAAAACCCTGTCTTTTAATTGACTCCATCCATCATGGTGTTTCTTCCAGTGCTCAGTTAACTATTATAACCAGGGTGTACTTGATGAAGAAAAGGCCTGGGCACCTGGGTATTACCTGGGTAATACTGAGGTGCACCAAGAAGGAAGTTTCACACTTCCCAGTTAACTTAGTTGATTTCCTCATCATTCCCATGTCTCTGTATAGAATTTCCCATCCACAGAGCTCTGCAAGGGGTACAGAGAGACCACCCCACTCAATAATATCTTTCTCTTCTTTCTTCAGCTGGAAGGCAACCAGCTTATTGAGCGCACAGAATTGAGTACCAATCATGTTCTAGTGTATCTGGAGAAGGTGAGTATCTGTCTGAGTCTAGCATGGGAAATGGAAAAACACAAACCTTGAAACCCTTGGCTGCTTGGAGCAAAAGATCAAGGCCTAACAGACCAAACATCTACCAAGAATAAGAATGAATCTCACACTGAGTTTTCCCGCTCTTAACCTTGTTGATGCCTTCCTCTAAACCCTTGTCATGCTTTCTCTCTGGCCCTGCACACAGATCAGGTTCTGCCCCTGCAATCAGAGGCTCCTCCAATGTGGGGAAAGGCTCAGGCCTTCCCCACATCCCTCATGCAGGCCTGCAGCCCCATGCATACCCCTGGGCCAGGGATGCTGGTGACAGGGAAGAGGGAGGGGACCCGGGGTGAAGAGGTAGTGAGGAAACACGGGGAAGATGCAGAACTGACCATGAGTCTCCACCTCCTCCTTTCCCCAGCTGAGCAACGCATCTCTGAGCTTCTCCTTCACAGTGGAGCGGGACATCCCCGTTCAGGGTCTGAAGCCAGCTCAAGTGAAGGTCTATGACTACTATGAGACAGGTGAGTGCTGGTGGGGGAGGGTGCCCACTAGTGGGAGTCCTGGACATAGGCCATGCTGAGATACACAGGAGCTTTCGGGATGCTCACAGCTTCACCTGGCCTCAAGCTCTCCATCATCCTCAGCCTTTTCCTATCGTGCCTCAGCAGTGCTTTCTGAGAGCAGAGGGCCTCCTGGGCTCTGCCGGCCTTCAATCCCACAGTGCCAACAGCAAAGACAGATGGAGGCAACTGTCCCCCTCTTTTCTCTTCTTGTCCAGACAGAGTCCTGCAACAACAATGGGGTAGGGGTTTGGGCAGTGTGGATGGTTTCTTCATTCTGCCTTGTCTGCCCCTACCTGTGAGAGCCACCATGCAGCTATCCTACCTGAGGGAGAAGGTGAAGGCTGTGAGGTCCTAGGAAGAAGACCTCCAGAAAGGAACCAGACCCTGAGGCAGGCCTGGTGATGCTGGGAGGAGTCCTGTGTTCAGATCCTCCTGCAGACTGCAAATGTGCATGTGCCTCCAGGGCAGATCCTACATCTTCTTTGGGGATCTCTTTTCCTAGCTGCTGAGTCAGGGTGACAGAAACAGAGCCCCTCTGTGTATTTGAGACAAGATATTTGGGCAGGTCTTGGGAATAAGACAGAGACCTGCTGGGGCTGTCTGTGCAGAGTCGTGCTGCCTTGCTCCCACAGTGTCTAGATGGGGCTGTGACCTGTGACTACTTCCTCCCAGGGATGGGATCTCTTCAGGGAAGTCAGAGATGGTGCTGTCTGCTGTGGGACATGGGAGATGTGTCTCTCTGGAAGACCTCTGCCATGAATGCTGAGGGGGTCTAACAACTCTGCTTTCTTCTTGCCCTTGTGTCTTCCAGATGAGTTTGCTGTTGAGGAATACAATGCTCCCTGCGCCTCAGGTAGAGTACATAGGAACAACTGATGTGTTCCAGCAAGGGCTATCACATCTTATTTTGTGTAAGGGTTTGTGCAGACCTTAGGATTCCTCAGCCTGAGTCAAAATCTCAAGACTTGGCCTCACCTTAGTGCAGAGAGTGAAATAAACTTCATCTCCTCATGCCTGTAAAAAGTTAGTTAGATACAACTTTGCTTTTGTCTTGCTCAGGCTGGCAATCCCAATCATAGTTCCCTCGTGTACATAGAACTCCGTGTTTCTTCCCATGTGTATGTGTCATATGGTACAAATAAAATTAAACTCTTCCTTGGGATTGAAACTAACACTCAACCTTTAGGGTTTTACCCTTTTCTTGTCCACTTTCACCCATGCTGCAAACGCAAAAGCATCTTGAGTCACCATATCCCAAACATAAGCATGTTGGTGCAATGTTAAGATTATTTACTTTGTCAGTGAAGGACTTTCAAACTCTGCCCTGAGTAATTTTTGCTGTGTTGGGTAATCCAGGTGTTGAGGAATGATGTGTACTGGGTTAGCTCAATGTCTGTGCTTCCCCTCCCCTCTCAGTAGCCTGGATATCTTGGAAGTGTCCAGGCAATACTATTATGATATCTCTGCAACCAGGCATTTTTAAAGGGAGTAGATCCTCAGGTTTTAACGGGTCTTGGACATATGTAGCATGAAAGAAGGGGCCGGCTGAATATAGGGAAGATAACCAGGGCTCTGGACACTGCTTCTCAGGAATCCTGTCTCATTGTGTCCTTATCCTCACTGCAGCCAAGGCTGAGAAGGGAAATGCCTGAAGAGCAATTTTATCTGAACCTCCTGGATTAGCTGTCTGATCTCTGTACGTAAAGGATCCTCTTGGTAAGATGGTCTCTTGAAGTATTGGAGAAGGACATCTCAACACTAGTATAAGCAATATTATAAATAAATTAAGTCTTGATTCTCATCAGTTGCCTCTAGTATTTTTTTTTTTTGATAAGGCTTTTGGTGAGCATTGTCCCTTTTCCCATATACAGATAAGACTGTGAAGTGGTCTGAGGTTTAGATCCAGAGCCATCCATGGCAAGCAGGTTTTTGACAAATCCTCAGGAACATTAGAAGACAGACATTTGGGAAGGTTCAACTATGTATTTTCCAGTTCTGCAAGAGAATAAATCCTGCCTGAAGACTTGGTGCCTTGTCTTTAAATGTGAGATAATCCTTGGACATAAATGTGTTCTCAGGTGACATGTGTTCCCAGTGTGGAATTACTGCTGTGAGATACAATGACCAAGTCAAACCTGTCCTACCAAATCTGTTGCAGCAAGCCAGATAGAACTGTGGGCAACAGTTGTATGCTGTAAAGAAAGGCAGGGAGATCAAGGACATACCACGATGTTGTGGAAATGACAGAGGCATCACTCAGATCATGTTGTTAAGGATAAAATACTGCAGTCCTGTGTTCACACCATTCTTCTTTCTAAAATGTTTAAAATGTCCCTACTCCTTGGAAAAAGAGAACCATTATTGGTGAGCAGTAACTGAAGGCTTGTCTCAGATTAGGAATCGTCTCTGGAAAATGAAAAAAAAAACCAAAAAAGCAGAGCTATTCGCATGGTAGACCTATTTGCCACTGCCATGGTCACAAAGTTCCCCTCATATACTTTGCTGTAAAATAGCCTGAAATGCCTCTTCTGAGTTGTCACTAACAAATGAAGAACTGCTCACACCCAGGACTTCCATAAGGGTCTCAACACTTTGAGACATTTTCCTGCCTGCCCCAATGCTTATGGTATGTCACTAGCCACTATACTGGCCTGCAGATTGTGACCGCTTTCTTCCCATCCCTCATTAATGCATTATTGCCTGTTCTGCCCATTCCTTTTTCTGCTCTGCCAGGGCACCTTTAGAGGCTGATTCACTCACTAATGTCTGTGTATAACATGGATTGTTGTCTGAATCAGAGATGACAGTGATACCTCTGGCAGCATTCAATTTCCTTTCATCAAAAGGTGTGTGCAAAGGGAGCTGCATACTGCCTTCCCTGTGATTTACAGCACGTTTTGTGAATGGTTAAGGCTTGAGGCCTGCATTGTGAAGTACATGCTACAGGGTGCTGGAAAGAACCGCAGGGAACATAAATTTCTGTTAAAAGTGTAGGAGCAATCCCTTTGTAGGGCTAGCGAAGCACTATGTAGCTGTGGGAAATCAAGCTTTAACTCGGGAGATGGGAAACTGAGCTATGACTGAACCTTCAGTGTATTATATAGCAGTTGCTAGTGGTTTTGAGTTGTAGCTGGGACAGATGGCTGCTGCAGCTAAGACAAATGTTCCTCTCCTCTTCCTGCCCCAACCAGCAGCTATGACATGTAGACCATCATTACAATATCTGTTCTGTGACCCTGAAGGAAACCGAAAACTCAATGTAAAAGGAAGGTTTATTGATGGAAAGGGATACATGATTATGGTACAGATATGGAGAGAAGTGCTGTGACAAGAAACAAAAAATCAGACCCTATCTCAAATGACATCACAGGCTACCACCGTGACAAGAAAAGTGAAATAGCCCTTTATGGGACTGAATCACAGAAGAAAATAGGGTGCTTGACCACTCTTTCAACATGTATGATGGTTCTGTAGAGGAAAATCCAAAAGAAAATAAGCTCAGTAAGAATGATCCAGCAAATGAAGAATATAAAGGATGGTTTCAAGATACCACTCAAGATACCATCAAGATACCATCAAGATACCAAGATACAGCCTATTCTGTATGACATAGACAAGCCTCAGATCAAGGGCTGGCAGTAAGCTATACCTATACTCTCTGACAGTTGCTCATCAGATAACAGCCAGCATTACTGTTTTATATGTTATTCCTGTGAGTCTATGTGAAACGCCCTGCCAATGCCCATGAAAAGTAGTGTTTCTGCCTTTGAAAAGCAAGCTTTGACAGAAAGCAATGGGTGGGAATGAGCTTGTTAAGTGCCAATACTTTTGAGAAACCTCTGAAGGTGTTTTCCCATCATTTTTTTTGGTGCTTTGACTCTCATGAAATAGGGAAGGTAACATTTCCCGTGAAAAGCATAGTGATCCCCACATTAGGCCATAGTGCATATGGCACAGCCTTTTGCTGATTCCTGAGAAGTCTAGTGGAAACTGAAATGCTTTTCTGAAAAAGGAGCTATCCCTCTATTGACCATGTCAGTCCCTAGTTTGTGCAATCAATGTCAGTCCCAAGGTTCATGCAGTTTTATATATTGACTTTCTTACTTTCTAACTATTCACTCTTCTTTCCCTCTCTTGTTCTTCTTTTTCACTTACCTTTTGTAACTATTAGCCCATTCCTGCAACAGACTCTTTGCAAGGTGATTTGTATTCAGCAACAGCATATTCTTCTGTAAGAGAAGGAAAGTAATGCTCCATTAATCTTGGAGACACATCCTCTCCCTTTTCCTGGAAGTAAATATGCACCACACAAGCTTAAGTTGGAGTTCCTTTATGTCTCCTTAGTTCTTGCACATGCATTTTCATAGCTCTGCAGTCATACCTACTTGTCATCTTGGACATGAGACCAAGTTCCCTCCAGTAAAATAAATCTCTGAGTCTCTCCCCCAGCCACTAGCTCCAGCTACTGATACAGTTCAGGGGACTGATAGTTCCAGAAGGATTTGTTCTTTAGCTGTGCAAATGCATGCAGTGCGTGTGCCCATCCCTCTTCCTCCTATACAACATGCTGGAGAAAATCAAAAACCTACCTGTCTCATAGTAATCATACATCTGCACTGGAGCTGCCTTTGGATTGGTCACTGCAAAGTCCTGCTCAACTGAGAAAGTGATTTTTTTCTTTTTCTTCTGCACAATCTGGGAACAGAGGGATAGGGTTGTCATAAGCCTTTTTATTCATAAAACAACCTCTGGAGCAGACGAAAGTGGGTAACTGACAGAGCAAATATTTCAAACTCTATTAGTGCCCTGCATACATAGGTGTGACATGAGTTATCTGCCTGCCAATCTCAGACCAGAAACACAATTAGAAAGTCTGAAGTGAAAAAAATGTGAAGAGTTACAGGTTTCATATCCTGCTTGTATTCCCACTGCATATTTTATTGAATGAAGGCTAGAGGGAGAAAAAAAGTCAAAAAGGACAGAAATTTTTTTCCAGGATCTCCCAAGATTCAGGACAATAAAGTCTGGCATTGAAACCTCTCCCATTTCACCCATGAACATTATATGCTACCAAGAGACTGGAATCAAAAGGAATCACTGAAATATTGGCTTCTGTTGTTAGTTCTGCAGGATCATCAGCAAATGTACTTTTGATATATAAATTTGGATACAGGGATTAGATTACAGGTTAAAGAAGGAGTTTTAGGGAAAGAATTTGAGGAAGAGAAGTAATGGAAATCCTTCTAGGGGAGATAACAGTAGTGATCCAGCTGCTGTTAGAAGGCCTGGGTTATGGTAGAAGTCTGCCAAGGAGACAAGGGGATAGACACTAAAGGCAACCTCCTTCCTGGTCTTTATCAGCTTTTGACTGAACAGACAAGCAATTTTGACTCTTTGTGCTGATAGGACAGAAATGGATTTGAAGCTGTTTGGGCATTTGGGATGTAATATGTGGTTTGAGGAATAAGCAGGTTTGTGAATAGAGGGCAAAACTAGTAGGGGAGGAAACACAAAAATTGCACTTTATAAAGTTCATCTGCTTGGTAGGTGCATCTGTTACAAGCTATTCTCATGCTGCTTTCAGACCAAATAATTAGAGTTCAAAACTTACATTTTCCAGATAAAAGAGAACATGTTTTTTCTTGTTTTCTACTTGCATCACTGTACGATCATCAATGAGCTTTAAAACAAGAAAATGGAGACAAATTGATAGATGTATAAACCATTAGAAAGCAAGTGATACCTCAGAACCTATCACTTTAGCAGTAGGATTCACACTGTGCCTAGCTAGATATTGAGGGCTAGCTGATTTTTGCAGTCTACACGCTGCTGGACTGAGCAAAAATTGTCACCTGATTTAGTGTATGTCCAAAAATGAGACACACTTCAGTTTATTAAGAAAATCCTGCCCTTCTCTAGTGTTCTGCAGGTTTCAAAACTTGTCTAGTAGGTCTCCACCCTTTCCCTACTTAGATAGTGGCAGGTCACAGTCTCAGGTGCCATCTAGCTAGGCTCTAGCTCTTATTTTTTAATACAGCAAGATCTGTAGTATATGTTTAGACTCAGGGTAGGGCATGCTTTCAATTCAATAATAAAATCAGAGCTACCATGCAAATACCTCACACGGTTTGTATTTAAATTATTCTTAACTAGGTGTCTCTTTCATTCAGCCTTTATATGACCAGTCATCTCTGTGCCTGGGATGAGTCATTTAATCTTGCTTCTGTAGTTTACCTTATCCAGAGAAGACTTAACAGGAACAAAGCCAGAGAGCATCTTCACATCAATAATGACCATGTTGGAGCTATTGCGCATCCCTGTGTAACTGAAACAACAGAGGCCTACATCAGTCTGGCCCATTTCTGAGGATGGACCACTCTCCTCTCCTGGGCACATAAGATGTTGGAGAACTAGAGTGAATCACACACACTTGCTGTCTGACTAACATGGTAGATGCTGGAGAGGCCCCTCTTGTGCAAAGGTCGAGTATATGCTAACACAACCAATTACCTCCAGTATCTCAACATCTTAGGCAAAAGTTTTACAGGTTGGTAGTTCACCACCCTCCAGCACTGATCATTCATGGTTCTTAACTTTAAACAGAACTGAATACATATATCAATCTTCTCTGCATATCATATTGGCTGTGTGGTTGGACTTGTTGATGGCACAGTACCTGCTTATGAGGACAATATCAAATCTCGCTGGTCGATCCAGTGAGCAGGAAGCATTTGCTGTCTGTACTGAGAGAGCAAATCCAAAGGCCCCCTCTGGAAGGTGAATGTTGTATCTCAGTGCTGTCTGGAAAATGAAGAAGATGAGGAAAAGACAATCTTAAAGACTTTAGGGAAGTAAAAAAAACCAGGAAAAGTAATGTAAAGTTGGGTAGAGAGTCAACAGAAACATGGCTGTATTATGTGCAGAATGTAGGACACAATGAGAAGGACAGACTTACTTGCATAAGGACACATCCACTGCCGTTCACTGTTAGGCTGTAATTCCCAGGAACCTCAGCAAGAGGAATCTGTTGCAGCAGGAGCCTATTCTCGTTGTTGATAATAAATATCTTCTCAAAAGGTTTTTTGGAACTTATCTTAACAACATTTTGCATAACAGAATTGTAGGTAGCTTCACCGTAAGCAGCAAGGGCTTGAAGAGCGATGACTGTGTCCTGAGGGAAAGGAAAATAATAAAAATTGATTAGCTACTCAGTGTGCCTGGTGAAGAAAAAATTAGTCATAGTTCCAATGCAGAGCAAAGTCACTACACTCAGACTGAAAAAAAACCCTCAACTTGGGTATAATTCCAGGATTCTCGTTTATTTCTGACATGTACATTTTATGGAGGAAAAGAAAATTCTCTCTACTTATAATGAATGTCCTAAAACTTCAAGTCTGAGCACTAGAGCACATTTTTAATTTTCTCAACTCAACATTTCTGGTGGTAAATCATGTCTACTGGGCACCTGCAGAACACTTCTTGGTCATGTAACGTCTAGACTTGGAAGTTAGCCTCATTTCCCACATGAATATTTTTCCTTGTTTCTAGTCCACTTACTATTGTATAATTTCACCTTTCTAAGTGAAATTGAAAAGAGAAAAGAAAGGACCTCGGGCCATCTAAGAAAAAGCTTTGATCTTCGTGTAAATGAGACAGCAGATACAAGAGAGAAATAACACTAGGTCTGCTTGGTCACAGGCCCGCTCACACTGAATGTCCAGATTCCTAGAAGTCACTGGGGAGATAAAGAGTGTTATTTTACCTGAGTTGAAGAGAAACCTCCATAGGGATTCTGTTGTCTGATGATCCACTGCACAATCTCTGAGGCTTTTGTGAGGTCCTCTTGATTACGTTTGGGTTTGTAAAGCAACGCCAACAGTACATAACTAGTGATCTCAACATCAGCTGATGGGGCATAGGAGGAGGGGAATTTTTCTGATGGGGATCTCTTCTGCTCCCAATGCACTGAGCCACCTGATAGACACATAGCGAGAATAAGAAAGAACCAGAACGGATTGCTGGTGTCTCTGCTTTGTGCTATCACATACTGTGTCCTTGTATCTTCCCAACAAATACTACAGGGCAACAGAAGTGTTAAAAATTAACTGGCGACATCTGTTAGTTGACGCATGCGCCTGTATTCTCAGTGTTGTCAAGGTTAAACTACATGCTATTAGTAAGATCTATTCCCTCTGCCCGTCCTTCAAATACACTAAACAGCTGAAACTCACCAAGTTTCTTTGCTGATTTCTGTAATTCTCTGAGGAAAAATTCACATTTTACCATCTTGCCAGCTAAGCAGAAAGCATAGGCCATGAGTGCTTGAGTGTAAACATCATTGATATTCTTCTCAGATGCAGTCTTCAGGCAAAAAAAGGAATTTCGAACTACAGGGTACTTGAAAGAAAGAAGGAATGGGTCTGAATTCATTACAGTTGTTTTCACACAGCCAAATACTTGTTTGAATCTTTTTTTATCCTGTTATCATCATAGCAATGAAAATAGGACCATCAGTTTGTATAGTGACTTCAGGAGAGTATATAGAATACCTTAGGATGTATTTCAGCCTGAAACATCATACAAATAAAGGAGTTTTTTTATGTGTTTTTGAAGATTTTAATGTATAAATAGAAGATTCTCCTTGTATTCTGAAGCTAATTCTTCCTTTTTTACCTTTATGATAACGATTCACCCTGTGTTTTTCAGACAAAATCTATTGTCTTGAACAAATCAAATTTTATGGGGCAGTTTCTATCCTCAGTGACTCTTCCATAACTTCAGTTACGTCTGTGGAGATGTATTATCCTAGCACCAAATGAAAGAACTTCAGTCAATAACTCTGAGACCATAACATGACTCCATGTCCTCACTAATGCAGTATCTAAGCAGGAAGGTCCTCAAAAACATAATACATTGAAGACAAAAAAAAGGTATATTGAAGTCTAACACCTCGAATTCACTCTATTTTGTACTAGCCACTTTAAAATAGGAGAATATTGCTTTTCACTCTACTGGATCTTCCTTTTCCCAGGATGGCTATAATAGTTCCCTCGGAAACTTTATTGCTCTGTCTACAATACTTTACCTTCCTAACTGAACTGCGTATGAGGATAAGCCATAGGGCATGGCTATTCCCTGACAATTTTTTTTTGTTTGTTTGTTTGTTTTTGTTTGTTTGTTTTTAAATTTGAAGTTAAGAGATGTCATTTAATATCCTGCACCTCCTAAGCAGAGTATCAGATCTCTATGAGATCTGCAGAATCCCTGCTTGAAGACTGGTGATTGAAGAGGTGTTGAGATATGGTAGCAACTAGGGAAGATACGTTCCATGCAAGGTCTCCTGGGAGCTTGTGCTCTCCCTCTCTCTCTGCAGGATCTAGACATTTTTAGGAGGCGGTCGAGCCAGCCAACAATGGAGAACCTATGTGAGCTGAACACCAGTAGTGAAGATCTTACCGAGCTGGAGTACCCAGCTTCTAGCATGGCAATAGTGATGTAGGTAGAAAGCGACAGTTCATCATCAACTCCTCCCTGAAAAGGACATGGAGAGAGGAATACTCAGTGAAAGGCATTATGAAAAGCCTCTAATTACGAATTATGATATCCCAGCCTTGAAGAGGTTGGCCAGCTCTAGAGGCAGCCCAAAAAGAAGGAAAGCATACACGTAGCGGGGCTAGCTCTTACGCTAGAAGCAGCCCATTGCTGTCACCCAAGAAAATACTACTCCCTCAAGCTTTCAGTTCTGCAGTCCTCTCTTACATGCTCATGAGGTGTACAACACAGTGTGGAGAAGCTGACTGAATTGCAAACAGTCCATAAAAGATGTGAAGAGTTAGCCCTTGGCAAAGGACAAGAATTTGGAGAAAAGTATAATATCTAGCAGTAAAGACAAAACATCTTCTCAGTTATGAGAGGATAAACTTGATCAAGAAGCATTTGTCTACCACCTTCAAGGCATTGTTGAAGAGTGTCCCAACACTTCGGAAGCAGCCATCTGGCTTCTGCTTGCTTGCCAGCCACATCAGAGTTTGAGCCTGGACATTGGCATCAATATAGATGAAGCGATTAGCTTGTGCAAATGATTTGTACACAAAGGCAGTGAGCCTGCAAGGAAAACATGAAGCTGTGACCTGAGCACTGGAGCTAGGAGCAGAATAAATCAACTCCTCTACCTTTTTACCTCTTTCTGCAAAGAGTTATGGCCAATTTGTTCCTGGCTTGGTTTGTCCGTATGTGTTTCTTCAGGAGAGAGTATCAAAAGGAATAGTAGTTAACTGGGGCACGGGAAGGACGACCAGCACACTCTGGAGCTGATCCTGGCAACATAGCACTGCAGTGCATCGTGATTCACTTCAATCAGGAAAGAGGAGTGACAGCTGAAAAAGCCTCTGGGTCTTTGGGGGGCCTCTTCCCTCTGTACACGTCCCCTGATGGGGGCAGAGAGCCTTGTTCTTAATATGTTCTTAAGAGCCCTAGTCCTGTCCACCTCTGTACATCTGATTTATCTAGTTAAGATATCTTTTACCTGCAGCTTGTGAATTGAATGCAAGTTGATTTCTGAGCTATTTCCACTCCCAGCGACTTACCAGGTGTTCCCTTCTTTATCTCTGGTGCCAAAAATGCTGTAAGACCCATCTGGATGTTTGTATGACAGCTGTTTCTGGTATCCTGCAGGCACATGGAATAGGAAATGTTCTCTAACTTCGAAAAAAAAAAATCTTTTTGCCATATCAGATGTGTCTGGAACTACGGTGAAAAATAAGGAAAGGTAACATACATCTATCAGGCAGTGAGAGCCTGACTACAGCCCCAAGGGCACTTAAATGCAATCATGAAACGTCTTGTCCTGGTTAAGTGCTAACAAAGACAGGCAAAGTCCTGTGCTCCACCTAAACTAACGGTGTAAGACTAGGTGCTGTACTTGGGCAGAAGAGGAGGAAAGGAATGAAAGACAGAACGTCTCAAATCAAGCAGGGCAAATAAGCCTAGGAAAAACAATGTGAGGAAAGAAGGAATGTAAATCAAAATTAGTAAATGTCGTAATTGGGGCATTTCTTGGGGTCACTGTGCAGTGCTAAGGTGGCGGGGCCATACTACTAGGATAACCATGCTATGGTTTCTGCTCACTGGACCCCAGTGGGGAATTTAGCTATACCGCATAAGGGAAAGACAGTGCTCTCACCGCTCACTAAGTATCCAATGGCCTTGGATTTGACTTCCTCACTCAGCTGCTCTGTCTTGTTCAGATAGTCTAGGACATAGATGTTAGGTGCAAACAGGACCATGTTCTGCTCTCCACAGCCAAATGGCATCCGGAGGAGTTGATGCACATTCTGCATGGCGGTTCCCATGATGTCACCTGGGAAATGGGAGATGCCGGGGAACGTTAGCACAACTCAGGGCCACTGAAATAAACAGTAATTTCAGTGCAGTACGCAAAATCCTGAAAGGTCCTGGCTGGGCTTGCAAGGCTCTGTGGTACCACACAGCTGTCTAACAAGCTTGAACTTTTCACTACTGTTTGGTTTGTTCTGTTCTGCTTTTACAGTCATCAGAGAAATTCCTTTTGTATCTCTTATTACTTAGACTAAATTGCCCATACCAGAAACAGAATTTGTTTTAGAGTCATTTCAAGAAGGTGTTTCTAATCAGAAGCGAAAGCAAATAATGTCTGGAAAATCATCTTCTTCCATGTATGCCGGAGGAAAAAGAGGAGTAGCAGACCAGAGATACTGCGGAATTAACACCTAACACTGAACAGAAACCTTGGGTATATAAATGCATTACAAACCATCTCTAAAATGTTATTCTTAGGAAAGACAGTAGATACAGACCCAGCAAGGGATTTGGGGGATGACCATAAATCACATATCAAAGCAAAGATTTTATTAATAATATAAACAATCCAGATCTTAAAAGATCTTAAAGATTCCACTAACATCTCTGATTTGCAGGTGAAAGTTTGGAAGAAAATCATATTGACATGAGTTCATCTGAGGCCATAACTCAAAAATGTGTTATTTGTAGGCAAACCATTCAAATATCAACAAACTTAAATGGAAAACGGAAGGATGCTAAAAATATTTAGAAATTTGATTTATCCGATGCATCAAAAAGCATTACTGGAATGGACAAAATCAGTCTTTTTACTCAAAAGTTTTGTATTCCAAGAGTATATATATTCCATATTTGAATATTCTCTTTCTTTTTATATTTTTATTATTTTTGTATTTACCAACAACAGAAAACGAGGCACTGGCTGATCCTTTCACCACATTTGTAGGTAGATGTAGGGCAACATCATGAGAAACCATATTATCTGTGGAGAAAAATATTGACGATACTGTGGGCATTTTGTACAGGAACATTGATCATAAAAGCAAAATACTTCTGCTAGAAATTGCACAATTAAAATGTACACGCAGGAAAGAGCAATAGACAGAAGCTCACTGATGCTAACAAGAACATAGGTGTCAGAAGAAGAGCAGCAGAGAAACCCAACTGGAGCAAAACAGACCAAATGCTGCAGCAACTGTCATTGCAGAATGGAAATCAGTTGAACAGGGTGGTCACTGGCCATGCAGCACTCTTTAGCGAAACATTGAGGAGATCTGACTAGTGAGGATCAGGGCTGCCCTTGTGCTTTTTTTCAGAAAGGATTTCCAGCAAACTTTGGAAAATGACTGGAGGGGAAAAGTCTGTATTTGCTTTCCCATCCCCACAAGCAGACAGCTGAAAGCTAGAGTTGTCTTTGGAGGACTGAGCACTAGTGAACGCATGCAGATCACAACAGATTTTGCACAGAGGTCATCTCCTTTTGATGTCCCCAGAGCAGCCTTCCTTCAGTGTCTGAGGACCCATGACTGCGCACAGGCACTGCCAAATGACACGCACCAGATCACCTGTGAAGTTTGTAGCAAGGAACTGATCTATAAGTACTCATACTAGTTGCCATATGTATGTGTGACCTAGGATCCTCAAGGAATAAAGGAGAGACAGCATGAATGAGCACTGCAGGAAAGAGTGAAAACCTTCCTTCAAGATAGAATATAAGTGTGCAGGGCTTTTACCTTTTGTGCAGATGAGGGAGTTTTGAGTCTCTTCCTTTCTGATGCCTTCAGGCTGGATGATGATGGGAAAAAGAGACATATATCACAAATGAGAACAAAGCATGCAGAAGTTAAAAATGCAGTGACAGAAGCATCATTCTCCAATGTCATCCTCTTGAATTGTAGGAAGTCTGGATTCAGACAGTAATTCAAAGATGAATACTTGGTGTAGCTGCTACCAAAAGGCTCTCATGAAACTGAGTCCCTAGTTTACAGTACCAACACCCATTGATCTTCATGGAAGAGGACTTCATATGGGAATGGACTTGCCTGAACAGCCAAATACTATGTAAGCAAGATGAAGATGGAGACAAATCAAGAGTTTTTTAGGGAACCTGGAAAATTTTTACTTGCTTTTTATACTTTTGCTGCATTATTCTTCCGTCATGGATGGAGGTAAAAATAAAATAGAAAGAACTGTTAACAATACCTCCACCAACAATGTTCTGATCTGGGTATCCCTGTAGTCAATACTGATGTTCCTGGATGCATCATCTCCACAAGTTGCACCATCCTTGGTCTCTGCAGTAATGCTGAATACCACCTCACCTTAAATGGTAAAAGAAAAGCAGAAAAAAAGAGCTTTTTTTTTTGTAAGGAATGATGGTCAAACAAAGTGTTTTCATCTGATGATGAATCTCCACAGATGCTGAATGATGTAACATAATGAATGGTTAGTGACTCTAGGTGGGAGATTGGGGGAAGAGAACTGATTGCTGTAAATGGGAACTGTAAATGTAGAATTGCTGTAAATGCAGAACTACAGTATATTTACTCTTTAGCTCAGGGAGCTAAAATAGTGATAGACCAGGTTCTCAGAAGGCTAGAAGAAGGTTTAGTATTCAGGTGAGGTATAAATTGATTAGCATCTATCTTAGGACAGAAAAGCAGATGGATTCACAGTCACTTACCGATTTCTTTGGGGAAAACATTCCAAACATATGTTTTTCTTTTTTTGGCACATACACATCCATCGTTCTCTGGGGAGAGGAGTTTGGCTTCATAATTGAGGGAATCTGACAGAAAAACATCAATCTAAGAATAGAAAGAAAAATGGGGTGGGATGAAAATTCTGCACCACAGGCAAATGTTAATTATTTGTTAGGTAGAAGTGAGATCTTTTCTTAAGCCCAGTATTAACACTGTAGAGCAAAATTAATGCTTCAGATGATGCAGTTCTTTTAGATGAATTGTCCATCAGAGGAAACTGTAACAGTGTTCTTTTTTGTCTGCATCGCTATTCCAAATGTTGAATATCCCATGCATGCACATTATACCTGATCAGGGTATTATGTCCAGTTAACCTGATGCTAATTGCTTTGAACTGTGTTGAAAAGGAAAACACCATCTAATATTTTTGTTACTATAGGAATTATTAAAAAATGAGGTCAAGAAATGAGCGTCTCAAGAAATGGAGATTTTTTCCTAGAATATTTACTCTAGGACTTCCTGATTTTTTTTTAGATCAAGTTGTTAACAAAAATTTTGGAAACCCTTTTGTAAATTCTGCATGGATTTTTCTTTCATTGTGGTGATCTTTTTGTGAGAAAGAGCGAAGATCTGCAGCATTTAAATGAAGCAAACAAAATTTGGACTCTCTTCGTCCTTGTCTTTTTAGGATTCCTAGATGCACCATGCAGGGGGTAAAAAAAAAAAAGAAAAGGCAACGAAGTATACAAACAGAAAAGGCCTGTACTTTCTTCAAGAGACACTTATGCCATGTATATGCTCCCTCAATATAGAGCTGCCATGCACCTGTGGTCTGGAAGTGTTTTTCCTGGAGAGTACTAAGTACTGGGAGTACAATCGTGCACAGTTTGAGAGCAGTAGAGTCTCTAGCTGAACAGATATTCCCTACGAGAAGTATTGGGACTTCTCTACTCCCTGTTTTGGCAATTCTGGGTCTTTTGCTATATAGAAGTAGGAATTATCTGTTCTCTATTTCTTGCCTTTTCCTCTTTTTTTTGCTTTCCTCCTCTTTCTTCAGTTTGGGATATCCAAGTCCTTTAGATTTCATACCTTCATACCTAGTTCTAAAGACCCCACCAAAACCATTGATGGCCTACAGGACTGTGAAAGCTGAATGATATGCTTTACAAAACAATTGTTTCTTTCCTCTCTGCATCTCTGGAGAAACTGGCTTGAGCATCAAGGTGCATTCAAACAGATCTCCCTCTGCTCGATCATAGTTTAGCAGAAATAAATTCAGCCAGGATAATCTGTGATCAGATAGACAGAGCAATTCATTCACTAGTCAAGATTAAAGACAACTTTACCATATACCTCAATTATGCTGCTTTTCCTCCCCTTTTTTTCGACTACAAGGGCTATAACTTCTTTAGAGATGGAGTAGGGACTAAAAATGTGGATGTAAGTAGATACCTGCAAGCAGTGGTTGAAGTAGCTGAAGACATTGGCTCTAAGTAGGAATTCTTCTCCACGGATGATAGAGTATGGCAAAGTCAAGTCCACAAAGAAAGGCTGGAAGGCAGTTAAGGTGACAGGCACAGAGAGACCAAATCCAACCAAGCCTTCCACACAGAAAGCATTGGCCTTCCATTCAGTAATGGTGTCAGGGACAGTGTATGGAATACTTGCTTTTCCAGTAGAGCTGATTGGAATGGATAGATAATGAGTTTGGAAAAGAGAAAGTTCACATATTTAGTTCTCGGAACAAATGACACTGTTCTTACTCTATAGAAATCCCACATTCCAAACCCCAGAACCCACCACCCAAGTCTTCTAAGGAAAGATTTGAAAGTACATCTGACCACCATTTCCCTCAGTTTCAAAAGAAAGCTTGGAATTCAGGTGTTACAGTCAAGAGGAGATCTAGTTTTTAAGAAAGAAATATGGCTCATGATACACACCTTATGGAAATAGATCCCTTTGGAAATAGGATAATTTTGCCATAGAAGATGTTAGGTGATGACTGAGGCAGTTAGGTCTTCCATGCCTTTATCATCATCTTTCAGGACATCAGGGGAGATATTTAGTCATTCTTAAAATAAAGGAAAAATAAAAAAAAAGAAGTACTCACTTTATTAGGACTATGTCCCAAATCCAAGTCTCAGGGAAAAATTCTCGGATAGTCTCAAGTACGAGTCTTTTCCCACGTTCTTCTCTAGCAATTTCAGCTGCTAAGAGATAATGGGAGATTAGTTCAAAGCTGGTTCACATAGCAAGGACTCCCAGGAAAGTCAGGCTTTAATATGTGTAGGTCAGTATGAAGAACGATCAGTGTCTATCCAACCCTTTCTTCTTTTTTCTAACTTGAAAATGCTAATATTTTCCCAAAGGTATTAATATCACTAATAGTTAGGTGTAACAATGTCACAGAAAAAGGAAATACTACTGAAATTGCTATTAGCTCTTAGGTCTGTGTGCCTTCTGAACTGTCCTTCCAAACAGGCTCTGGTCACAAAATAAAGTACTATCCATATTATCTTTCCTTACCACAGATATATCTGTTCATCTAAGGAGAGAAATGCAGTTTTTCGATATTCTATACTTTGTATTAAAGTCTTTTCCGCACCCTGTATTACCTGATGATTTGACATTATGTGTAGAAGCTGTGAATCCTACATTCAGGAAATATGGCTGAGGTCTTACGGTCTCACTAGCACACAAAACTGGTTGCCGAACCCTTGAATTGGTAAAAAATTTAATGCCCATATCCTGTAAAAAAACACATCATGGTATCAGACACAAATATAATGCAGTAGGTAGTGTAGTTCTGCTTGTCTCTATTTCCCGTTATTTCCTTTCTCCCACAGAGAAATCCGAGACAGAATATACACATGCTGGAAATAACGATATGCATAGGAGCCAACTGAGAATGCATATCCATGCAAAGAGTTTGTCACATATGAGTTTTGCTGATAGTACCATTTGAAGAAAGATTTGGAATTTTGCCAGTGGAAATTTAAGAAATTTAAGTAACTTGTAGGATATTTACTCTGAGGAACTGAGAGACATCAGGGCCTAATCCAGACATTACAGGGGTGTAATACAAGCCATTGTGAAAGATGCTGTCAGATGAGACACACAGGTCTTGGGGGTCATCTTCTAGGTTGAGCTCATTGAAGATGTAGCCTTGTAAATCTTGCAGAGGATGCAGGTTGTATACCTGTAAGAAGAAATGTAAAAGATTGCCAAACCACAAGGGCAGTATAGGACACATGATATATGGTGCATGAACATAATCATTATCATCAGTGACTCTGCTGGATAATATGCTTTTTTGTTTCCTTGTGATTTTTACAGATAATCACACAGAGGGATGACATTAAGCTATGCTATATAATTTGTCTCTGAATTGCCTTGCTAATTTATGTTTTGAATAATTTCATACCTTATTTCACAATATTTAAGTGTACTTTACAAATATGCATATAGGATAATAGAACAAACTGTAATCACTGTCCTAAAGGTTGCTAGCAGCTGACGGATGTGTTGGACACTTTTGCTACACCACAAAAATATCCCTTTTTCAGTAAATTCATTGTATTTCCTAGAATTTCTGCTGTTGAAGCAGGGCAGATAGCTGAGGATTTTCTGGTTGGTGCAAAAAGTAGTAGCAGAAAGCATAATTTAATAATCACAAATGGAGAGATATTATAAGTAGAAGGCAGCATAGGAAGAGTGCCTCAGTAGGAGAAGACATATTCTTTTGGATAACTTACAGTTTCAGCAGACAGTTCTGCCTCTGACTTCAGGAGCAGCACGCTCTGATCCACAGCCCTCACGGCACAGAAGGAGTTGGCAGCAGCTTCAATGACCAGACTGACATTGGAAGCTGAGAGTATCTGCTTCTCGGAGAATTGCAGCTGGACCTGAAATTGATCAGAGACTTGTTGACTTGATAGTCACCGCTGCTCAAGGCTGCTCGGTATGTATGTGTGGATGGGAGGACAAGAAAAGCAGAAGACTTTTCTGTTAAAGTACAGATCGTCTGTCCAGACAGGGATATCTAGTGCCCAATGTCTCTGCTGGCTCAGAGAGAGAGCATAAAGGAGAGCTTAAACTGAAGACACGTAGAGACTTCTATATTGTGATGCCGTAAATGGAGATCACTTTTAGTGATTTATAATAAAGTGTGATACTTTTGCTGTTCTTATCAAATCAGATCTTATTATGACATTGATGATATAATATGTACTACAGTGATCAAATCATATTTTTACCATGACTGACCTGAGGAAATGCAAAAGATATTTGAATCTATTCAGAGGAAAATCTATTTCAAATTTGTGCCACAGAAGAGGGAAAATGCAGGAGGTAAGAATACACCAGGTAAATGTTGTTTTGTCTGCTTATATTTTATTTTGTGTTTGGGTATCTTCCACCTTTTAAGAAAATCTCATTTTAATTTGACAGATCAAAATGTTTAATTAAAATTAAAAAATATAAATAAAGCTTAAAAACAATATTTTTTTTTCCTTTCTTTTCTATGTATGCTTCATCGTGATAAACCAAAATTGCATTCTTTAGCAAATAAGCATAAGAAATTAAATTATGTGGCAAATTGAGATAAGAATAAGTGTATTCTTATACACTTACACACTTGAGATAAGAATAAGTGTACAATAAAAAACAGACGATCCAAAACAAACAGGACACCAGCATAGTGAATGAGAGGCAGGCACAATCTGGGAGTAGTGCTGGTTTCTTGAAAAAGTAATTTTAAAATTAAAAGAGAATTTACCCTTTGGAGAAAAGGTCAGATAGAGGTGCTAGTAGGGGAAAGATACAAGACCAAGGGAAAAATAGGAGAATGGAGAGAATAATAGTGAGAGAAGTGGGTGGAAAGAAGAAATAAGACTGGAAATCTGTTTTGGATGCTTGTGCAAAGAATTCATATTTATTTGACAGCAGGTAATATTAGAAGTATGTTAGTGCCTCTCACCTTGTGTTTGAAGCACTTCTCAACTGGAAATCTGACACTGTCTGCTATCAGCTCCTTTGCAGGGTGCAAGGTGTATACCAGCAACCGAAGGGCTGGAGCCATTTTCTCATCGACCACAAGCGGGATGGTAAAAGTGCCATTTTTATCTGTCAGTGGAAGGAAAGGGACCAATAAACAGAGAAACTCCAGGATCTGCTGTTGTAGTATCCATCCTAACCTTATATACAGAATTACCAGCCAGTGGAACTGTTTATTCTTGTAGATCAAACTGAAGAATCCTAGGAGGACATGGAGCTGCCTGAAAGTGACACTCATCAATTCAGACAAAAATCTAGATTTGAACACGTGTCCACATTCAGACAGCCTCCCAAACCAGACATTCTGTTTCCCTTCCCTACAGGGAGATCTTTTTTGGACACTGTTTTTTGGCTAGTATTAGCTGATTCCTTCTTCTGTGCCTATATATTGAAGTTGTTAGACTTAACCTGACTGTACAGTGATTTTACTGGTAGTACTAGTATCGTATACACGTGCAAGGATGGAGAAAGATAAGGTCCATCTGATAGCTTCTATATATATTCAAGAAGTTTTGTCTTGATCTCAGCATGACTTCCTTCCTCCTTTCCCTCCACTCCCATACTTTTTTCACTTTTTTCCTTTTTTTTTTAATTAAAATATAGAGCTATATATAGCTTCTTCACTTACCAGCACTGATACTGACTTTAATTTCCCCTGTAAGGACTATCCTGCCTTTTGCCATGCCCTGTGAGAGAACAGCAGAGAAAAGCAACATATTTCCTTGTTGGTGAAGGTTAGAAGGAGAAAGTTGTGACTTTCAGCGACAAATCCAACAAAAGAAGTGGCATGTATGTTGGGAGGGTTTAAAAGTCCTTCAACATCAACACTAGGTCTTGCTGGATGCTGCCACTGCTGCTGCTATAGCTATGGCTGTATATACTGCTCAGAAAACTTGGGGAAAAAGGAAGGGATCAGGTGGCACGGAAGGCACAGAAGATGCTTGGAAAGAAGGGACCAGAATCCTTGGGTGACATTGTGAAAGTGGTTTCTTACTGTAAATTAGCAACATGGCTGGAATAGGGTATGATTTTGCCTGTGCAAGGAGCTTTACCAAGCCACGTCAGTGAAGTTTCTGTCTTTGGTTTGTTATCAAGGAGATATTGGGCTGTCCAGTCATACAAAGGTTAGAAGAGCATGTAACAACCTCAAACTCACCACATAATAGAAGTTCATAATACTGATGCTCTCATATTCTTCTGTATTCAGGACATAATGCACAGTGATCATCCTTTTTTGCCCACAGATCAGATCTTTCCACAATGGCTCGATCCTCACAAAACTATTAGTCCAGGAGTAGAAGCGCTGGACAGAAAGAGATGCATCGGGATAGGAAGGCTCTATCCAGCCTTCAGAATGACATTGCTCACTGGTTTTATATATTGCCTAATCAGGACAGGGAGCAAGGAAGAAAAACAAAACAAATACATCTTACTAGGGAATGTCGAAGCATTACCATACATTGGCATCAGAATGATCAGTTCACAAAATCCACAAGCATTGCATCTAAAGCCAAACAGAAGAAGTTGCATTGAAACAACTCAGATGGAAGCCAGTGAAAACATATTTTATTACTATAATTCAAAATTCGTCCCATCTTTTTTGGGTTCAGTTTGAGATTAGCCCTATCTCTCCTATTAAGACTTATTTTGTACTTACTTTCAGGCTGATCTCAGCTTCAAACATTTCAGATGTGTCAATGCTAAAATCAATAATGCCATTAACATCCGTGGTGAAGTTGTGTGTGTTCTTGTTGTTCACAAATAGCCGAACAACCTCACTGGAAATAGGAAGGTTGTCTTTGTCTACCAGCTTGATCTGCAGGGGAAGGAAACACCAGATACTCAGTTTCCTGTATATAGATCACATCTTTGCTCTCTAGACAGCAAAACTTCATTTTTTTTTTCATCCTCCCTTCCAAGCAGTATTTAAGAACTAAAACGTCATCATTTGTGGCAGCTCCCTTAGGGGATTTGGACCCTTAGAGCAGCGAATGATAGTGATTGTGCAGGGCATAAGTGTGAATGACATCTGACTGGGACAGTGCAGGGACTGGGAGATGCACTTTGAGGAAGTGTGGATGTCTGGGGGTTTTTTCATTTATTTATTTATTTATTTGTGTGTTTGCTTATTTGTCCAGAAACAGGAAAACTGGCTAAAGTGCTCAAAATCTTGTCTCTGAGATGTGGCATTCCAGCCTCCTACGAAGTGTCTTTTATAATTTTTAATCTCGATTTTATGTAAGAATTTTTGTCTGTTTTGTCGGAATTCACATGTGTGTTGCTGTATCAGCCCAGGGATTCTCTTGACCCCTCTTCTCCATTAATGGTGTGGTAAGGTTCACAGCACTCTGAACAATGGGTATGGGAGAGAATGAGAAAGTTAGACAGGCATCTTACAGAGTTAAAAACAAATCCTATGGAGAATTAATTCCTTTGCTTCAGTGCTACTGGTAAATTTTCCCCCTTGTCATTTCCTCATTGTTAAAAGGGGAAATTGAAGGAATGAGAAAGAAAATGAGATTTACCTCACTCCACTAACACACTGCCAAAGAGTTATACAGACCAGCACATGGAAGCGAATTTTGCAATATACTGCTTGATTTATTGAGTTAACAAAAGAAGACCAAGAATTTTGTGATACTCATATCCTAGAACAGTTATTATTGGATATAGCATCTTTATCAACAGAAATAAAACGTAAAAAGGGTAAGTGAAAATACTTGACATTGATTTCAAGTCCCCCTTTCCTCACACATCGTCTGCAACGTGCTCTAAGTGACCCTGCATGTGCAGGGGGGGTTGGACTAGATGACCTCTAGAGGTGCCTTCCAACCTTAAGCATTCTATTCTATCTCTGTTCAGTCACCTGTGCCTAGGATTTGATTGCCAATTTTGAAAGGATAGCAATGAGTTAAACCAAGTTGAAAATACAAATAAGAAATATGCTAGTTAATTGTTTGTTTTAATTCAAAATATTCAAAGAGTCAAAATGAAAAGTGCTTCATACAAGCTTATACTTCTCAGCATTCAGAATTAGTAAGAGGGCCATCAGTATGTAAAGAGAGAAGCTCTGGGGAAAAAATCCTCAAAAAGTCTCCCAGATTTTTCTGTCACTATTTGCATATGATCTCTCTTCAATCATCTTCAGTACAAGGACTTGTATATTTCCTTGCTTACCTGTCCAAAGTAAGGAATTCCTCTTCTGTAGTGGCGGTCCATGTTCTCAAATTGTACACGGCTCATCACTCGAGTTATGGAAATAGACCGAGTAGCTGTAAGCTGGAGGCCTGTAAGACACGTCTAGAGTCAGAAGATGCACTTTGTTTTGCATATAGCTTCAACAGAGCCAGGCTGTTTGCCTGGAGATGTGTTTATAAAAATGCATCTTCTCAGGAAGACCTCCTTGCGCTCGGCAGACGGAGACTGCATAGCTCTTATTCTCTTCTTTGCTCATACCACTGCTGCTGTTTCTGACTCTCTAGAAGGGTTTACCTGTTCCTGTCTCTGTGACAGTGGCTTTCACATCAAGATTCCTCATGTAACCAATGCGGTTTAGCTCGAATATTTTGGAACTGACAACCTGGGAGAGGCAGCCCTCTGACTCCAGCTGAAAAGGTAAGAAAACAAATGCTGTTAGCAAAGTTTGCAGCTTTCAAATGATACTGGCAACAATAACCCTGCTTTACTGAGGGGTTTTTTTGTTGTTAAAGCATTCAGTGTTTGTAAATCTATTCTGGTTCCATTTGGTATGCCTCAGGAAAGATTTTAAGGGCTAATATTAATAGAGAGTGGTGGAGAATGGGTGAGAAAGCCTTGGGAAAAGATGGCTTTCAAGTGATCTGAGAGGAAGTCTGCTCCCATCAGTTTCTGAATGAGAGAAATGAAGAAACCCTTGCAGACAACTGTCTTACTCTTCCTGTCAGACAAATCTTGGCTGTGCTTGGAATATTACTGGTGCATGCAAGGCAGTTGTATATGTTCTCCTTTCTTCCCATTGTTATGTTGGAATTTCTCAGTCTACAGATATGAAAAAACTGTGCTGCGTAATGTGCTGTATGAACAGAGCAATTTTTATGTAGACAGGTATGCAACAAGCAAGCCAAGGTATCCTTGTAAGTCTGCATCTCCTATAATGGGGAAAGAGTACCCCATTATATGCCTGGTCTTCCACAACAGAGTGAAAAATGGGAGGAAAAGTGGTTATTGAGTTTTATATGCTAAAATGAGTGCCCAACTATCAAGAGGAGACTAGGGAAACAATTATTCTTCCACCACTTTTAAACAGGTATATTTCCCTACAGCTTTCAGGACTGACAGGAATATCTCTCTCTAGAGTTTTCATGTAGGAAGCTGAGACATGAAAAAAGAACAGTTCCTTTTCATGCTTGAAGGAAAACCAAGAAGAAAAACTATATGTCCATGAGTTTCTAGCTAGTGATTTGAAAAACAGACAAATAGAGTGATGAGAAGTATCAAGGAAAGAAAGAAAAAAGCAATGAGAAAAGGAAAAGCGAACACAGGGGAGAGGATAAGCACAGAGAGAACAATTATTATGTATCATACGTCTTTGGTAATTGATTGACAAAGTGGGCTTTTCTTGCACCGCCCGTATGAATCAAAATCTCTGCACACGCTGAGCTGGACTTTCCCCTCAACAGGCTGGCCATAGGTGTATCTGGCAAAAGAGGAAACAGGTCCATGAACTGATGCCTGAAAATTTGACTTAAGCAAACTTATGCAGCGACAAAACCAGGAAGAGCACCGACTTGGGAAGGCATAGCAGAAACTACTGGAGTAGTTTAATGGTGTTTTTCCTTACACATCTTCTATTGCAGAAAGGTAACAGAACTTAGAAAAAGAAATATTAAGAAGTTTTTTATTTTACCTCTAAACCCATGAAATAAAAACACAACTTAAGCCTCCAAACGCATCTATAAACACGATGGCTAAATATACCTACCAAACAAATTATGACTTTTCATTCTTCAGCTTAGGGTGAGTCCTGAGATCACTGAGATCAAAGTAAAACTCGTATGTGCAAGAGAATCAGGATTTTAGCAGTGGATTCCAAGTTACAAGATCTTAGTATAAGAGTAATCAAATAGTTCTGAAGGACTAGGCCTGATTGGTGTGGGATTTGAAGCCAGATGAAACACTAAAATCCCTGCTAGAACTTAACAGTGGTCTTTGCATAAAGGCCTCCTTCCTATGTGGGCTATTAGGAAAGGACACTTTCTTCTACAGCCGGGGACCTCTGAAAAGAATACTCAGAAAATATAAAAAGATCTGAGAAAACATAAGTAAATGGAAGCTCCACCTTCCACCAAGGCAATCCTATCCAACCTCTTGTGAGGTCCTGTATATCTTGTTCTATCTCTCAGCCCATCAGTCCCTTCTTTTTCCCCATCTGCAGGAAGTTCTTGGTCTTCGACACACATACTAATTTTTCTGTATGTAATACTTACACTCCACAGACTTTCACCGTGAAATTGGTATCCATGACTGTGAGGCTTTCTGGTGCAGTGATAACAACATCAAATTTTGGCAACACTAGGATGAAGAATAGAAAGAAAATAGAACCACCAACACAACGTCAGGTTTCAGGTCCTCTCAATATAAAAGCAAGAAGGAATCTATATCATCAGCATTAATCACAGGTGTCATCAGAACGGAGATGTCAAAATGACCAAGAAAATGTCTTCATCCATAAAGATTCATGATGATTAAGAGCTCCATTTAACTGTTACAATTTCCCTTCAACTGAAGGGAAGTCAGTAGCTTCTGAGGTTAATCCTGCAAAGTTTAGATACCTTGCAGAGGTAAAACAAAGACATGTGTGGGCATGGCTAGGAAAGGTTAGTTTGTCAGGAAAGGTTAGTTTATCACAGTTATTTTTTTCATTGTGAATTTTCATTCATCTTGCTGTTTTGTTAGACAGCTTTTTTTTTTTTTTTTTWTTTTTTTCCCTGACTGAATGTATGAAATTGTTAATTCCTCTTCTATGGCTTTGTCCCTCCAGGTCTTGATGATTAATTCAGGAAGATGATTGAATTATTAACAACCAAAAAGACCGAGCGGCAGAATCTCTAATAACGTTTCCTACTCTGAATAGAAACAGCAGGTGGCATTTACCATATTCCTCCACGAAGAATGAGTGACTTGTTCTATCTCCAGATTTCTTTACTACAATAATTTTGTAGTTCCCCAGGATAGGCTCTTCAGTTAATGGGAATTCAATCTGGACGATATTCATCTCCGAAGTCACGTTTTGCCACTGAAAAATCCTGTTGCCCCTTGGATCCTGAAAGAAAATGATTGCAGACTTAGAGTTTATTTCCCTTGGATTTTTTTTGCTACTAGCAAGGTAAACCAGAAACAAAGAAGTAAATAGGGAAAGTTGTTTTAAATCATTGGTAAAGTTGTTGATTGCACATGTTTGAGGTAATTATGCCACAGGAATCCTGTTAATATTCCCATATACTTGTCTATTGATTTCAGATTTAGCCATCCTCTCCTATCCCAGGTACAATCCTCAATCACCAGAGAAAGTTGCAGTATATTGTCCTTCCCCAGTATTTAGTATATTTATCTAGTTTTGTGTAATATGGGGAGGAAAAGAAAATCCCTTCTTCTTTGTTTGTCCCCTTCAGACTAGCTTGTTCCATACAAATCTTGTCCCTTAGTAGCCAGCTGCAAAATAAAGGAAGGGAACCTTTATTTTACATTCAGTGGGGTGTCATTTGCCTCTGATAATATTTCACACTAGATTGGTTAAAGAAAATGCATTCACACAGTTTCTTTGTATTCTTCAGAGTATTGTCTGCACAAGATGTAGAATACCTCCAAATATTTGTTTTTCAAAAAAAAAAAAATTTATATAAGCAAGAAAGTGATTTGACGTAATTGTATATAAAATCTTGCAGGAATGCTGCCTAGATTTGTAGTACTGTTTCTGTTTTTAAAAACTACCACAAAGTTAGTGTGGAAATGCTAACATAAGTAGCAATTTTATCCCTTGCCCCTATTTGTTTATAGTTTTCAGCAGGCTTGAGTTATGAAGAGATATACACCAAAACAAGGTAAACTGGAGGAAGTGGAGAGATATCAATGATCTACATAAGAGCAGAACAACTTAATCTCCTATACATACATACATACATATATATATACACACATATTTTCCATGTCAGAAAAGCTCAGGCAGCGTTCTTGAATTCCATGTTAATTTCTATGTCTACTCAGAGGCAGAATTTGGCTGAATGTATAAACACACAAACTGATATAAGCACTTATGGTCTGGATTTTATCTTTATACGTGCAATATATTACAGGGAGAAAGATCTCTTACCTGAATTGTAATCCAGGGATACTGAAAAAGTAGTAATAAAAAAAAATGGAAGAAGAGATTAGGTGTTTGAACAAATAAGAGTTTCTTTCTGTATTGCAAGAACTGAATAGTTGTCAGTATAGTATCAGTTATAAAAGCCTCTCCTTTCCTAGTATAGCTTAGTATATATTAAATAGCAAGCTTCAAAAAGGGAACAGATAAAATGAGCATTCTGGAGCATATTCTGACTAAGTGGCTAAGTAGTGACCTTAGTGCAAGCCAGGAGCATTTTAACAAATAGAGTTATAGGAGTGCAAATGTGCTGTGATTTAGGTTTCTTCAATCTATAAAATCTCATTCTGCTTATCTAGCACTAGCTCTTTGGGTAACACCTCTTCAGATATAACAACTGAATGAGAGGAGTCTAGTATATATCCTTTCATCTCTTAGCTTATGTACTATATGTCTGAGGACAGCTTGTTGTGCGATTAAGAGTACTCCTCTGATACGATAAATCAGATGGCTGTGGTAAGTGCTTTTCATCTCCCTATTTCTAAAATAGGTGAAATACCCATAGATAGATAACCCTACTGTTGCGAGCAAAACAGTAAAGCCAGAGACTGTCAGGCAGGCTTTCTAGTCAGAGCTGTAAGTAAAGTCTGGAACAAGAAAGCAGAGTATTTCTTCAGCCTTCTTTTTTTTAGCAATAGCAGGCAGCTTCGTTTTAGGAATACAATCTACTACATACTACTTCTCCTCTGTGAGATTCTGAGATGTGCTCAGGAAATCATGATTATCCTTTGGCATTTAACTTATGCAAAAGCTTAGTTGATCCACAGCAACTGCTTATTTAAAGTCCGACTGGAGGTTGTCTCTGAACAATTTTAAAAGCAGGAAATGCAACGTGTAAAATCTGCTTTCTGTTTTCTTTTCACTCACCATCTCCTGAACAGGTTTAAAATCGAAATCCAGAGCAACAACACGAAACATCACTGGAAAGACAAGGAATAAGACATTAGCATTAGCTAGAGTTCATTTGGCTGAGCATAAAACTGTCATTTCATAATTTTATCCAGTTTCACTGGATTGTGAGAAACTCCTCCTTGCAAAAGATGTGAGTGATAAACTCTGAAGGCAGAGTAGTATTTCAGAGAATTTTCTTAGTGCAACATTGAAAGAGGTGATTACTTGATTAATAAGTACCGAAGTGCAGTCAGGTGATCTTGAGTACAATCTAAATTCTTTCAATGGGTGTCTGCAAGGTCTATAAAATTTTTGCCCTCTTTATTTCCCATCTTTATGACAATGTTGTTAGTGTGAACATATGAAAATTTCAAATATTACTGGAACTAAAAGTGAAGTGTCAGTTTTTCCTATCTTGCACAAATTTTTTTCTTTTACTTTTATTTACAAAAGAAGAACTGAAAGGACAATTATTAATTACAGCACAATGAAACATAGTTCAAAACAGGAAAACATGGATCAAAAATGTCCTTTTTGGGATTTAATTTAATCTGTTCCTTCCACCTCAAAACCATGCAATCTGACAATTCATCAAGACATGTTTGTGAGACACCTTCATAGGAGAATTTACTACTGAATTCTGATCGGAATGATTTTTTTTGTGCTGCATATTATGATAAAACTCATCCTTAACTAAAGTATGTCTGACCCAGGCAAACTGCAAAGTTCTTTGTCTGGCCCCTGGTTTTTCCTACAAGATTCTAGTTTTTTCCTAGGAATTTGAAAGTCTAGCAGCAGATTAAGGAACATATCTGCATAAATAATTCTTTGTGTACATTAAGGTCTGTTCTACAGACATGTGGTATGGATAGCACAAGTGTCCCGCCCTCAAAGGAAAAATATCCATGAAAATACACAGTTCAAAAACTTCAGATCTCAGAGGGTAAGTAGCATGTATTTGTCTTTTAAAAAGTTATATTTCATTTTTAAATCATGATATGACTTTTGTTCGTTAGGCTCTCTTTGATGATAACTAGTTTCTCAGACAGGAGACTGTGGAAGCGCTGGTTTATGCCAGGCACGTAACTAGTGATCTAATCACTTCTTCCCACTTCCTTGGCCTGACACTAATAATAAAACAGTGACAATAAGAGTTTTACCTTCATCTGACAAGAAGGGAAAAATAAAATGAATAAACAATGAAATAATGTTCTCTGGTTATTCTAAAACTGTGTCTCTTAGCAAACACTCACAAATGTTTTAATAAACAATACAGACATTTCAACAGAAGTTCTAAAGGAACTGAGTCCATTCTAGACTATGGCTCAACCTGAAGAACAGCCAGCAAAGAAATTTCCTTCCTAAAGATATTACTTCCAAGAAATTGCTTCATAAGGATAATACTAAAAAGTAAAAGTAGCTATTCACCACTCTGTCCTGGTTTGTAGATGGGTTTGTCCGTCTGCACGAAGACAATGCTCTCCATGTTCCAAATCATCACAGACCGTCTCTCTGCTAAGTTGATTGTAGTGCCATTGACAGAGAAGGTAATGAAAGCCAGCAGGACAGAACTGACAGGAGGAATCTGTGAGGAAACAGAAAAGCAAAGGAAAGATTGTTAATCCTGAAGTCGTTCGCTCAGGAACCAAATTGACATCTCAGCCTATAGCCTTGGTCTCTGTTCAGTTTTATTACCTTTAAAAATCCCTACTTGTCTCTCACTGCATCTCTTTCATTTTCTTCTCTTTCCTTCAGTACATCTTAGTCCTTTCATTGCTTGTTCTTCTATTCTATTCCCTGGTCTATATTCTTTTCTCCTTCCTACCTTCCTCATAACCCTCTGACACCAGGCATTCCAACACAGGAAGGACTTTTCTACTTGGACATAAATAAAAATTAGTTTACCGTGAAGTTGAAGCACTGTAAGCCATTGCTTGTTGTCATGGTCTTCTCAAAAATTGTGGTGTTGACAGCACCATATTCTAGGATGGCTCTTGCAGATACCGTCTCATTGAGGTTGAGGAACTGCCAGCAAACCTGACCTGGAGAGTCATTCTGGAGGACTGCAGGCACCATCAGCACATACTGCCTGTGAAATCCAAACAGCACATTGATTAAATCACAGAGAATGGAAAAGGGTTTTCATCAGCAAGAAAGCATTGAAAGTATGGAGGGATTACATTTCACTGCGCAAAACTCATTGATTAGATTAGATCAAGACATAAAATCCACATACTTTTTAGGTGTTCTTTATTCCTAGCACACATAGCCTAGCCTGAGCTCCCCATATAACTCTGCCACTGCTCTCCTGTATTTTTTTTCTCTTTAGCACATTACCTGAATTTTGGACTGACCTGTTGCTATTGCCTTTTTTTTCTGAATATAGACATCAACTTTTAAGGAAATTTTTCAGTTGGCAGAAGATATTTTTGGCATTGAGAACCACTCACTTGCCACCCACAGTCCAGTATAATTTTGCTCTTCAGATACAAAAGATGAGGGATAGCAGTATTTGATATTTAAAGTAAAAACAGTGGCATCAATTAGCACTGCTTTTAAAGCCTGACATTTAATACTATTAGGAATAATGTGGTAGTTCTTACGGCTCAGGTTCCTTTGCAGCTGTTATATGCAGGAGAAAAAGAGCCAAAAGACACTTTAGCCACATTTTTCTCCCAGGGAGACAAAAGGAAGAGAGAAATTTTCTTCCCAAGAAGCAATGCATTGCGCACTAGTTTAGCAGCCCTGCAACATTCCTCACTGAGAGCTCCTGAGGAAAGGAGTCTACCATTCTACTCCTCCCTGGCTCCTTCCCTAGACACTAGTGCCTTTATATTTGCAGGAAGGGGTGGAGATCCTAGTCTATCCCACTGCTTTCAAGAACCTCCCCTTACCCTACTGCAACCTAAACCAACTCTCTTCAGATTGAAGCACCTTCCAACAGTTCTCAGAATGTTTGGGCAAAATGTCCATAATAGCTTTGTTTTCAAGGTGAGAAGCTTTGCTTCTTCTTACGCTGATGCTTGGTACAGAAAAGCGTGGAATAACTCAAAGTCGAATTAGTCTATTAAATTAGATTAGTATTTGAAGATTTTCCCTAGCGTTCTCAGTATTTGCCTATTTGAATCACAGGCTGGGTGAAGCAGGCTAATTTTCTATACTTCAACATTTGTTTTTCATTGAAAATATAGAAAGTCCACACTCACATCTTAAAGAACTGGCACTTACCACAGTGTCTTCTGTGCCTATTTGCCTTCTAGCTAGTAATTAAATGCAAGACGGAAATGATCTAAGCATCCCATGTCTGCATAACTCACTGAACTAATTTAAACTCTCTGCTAACCATACAAGGAGACACTAAATGTGATTATACAATGATTAAAAATAAAAATCACAATTTTTTGGAATAGAAATGTTATTGAACTAGTATGTTTTCAGTTGAAAAAAAATCCCTTTAGGAACAAGTATCACTGCACCATATCACAATAAACAAAAGTAGATAACATAATGGTAACATAATGGTATCACAATGGTAACAACTTTTAAATATTTAACTTTCACAGAAAAATCAATACCATTTTATTTTATAAAGCAATTTTAAGAAATGCTTATTTTCAGGACAGATATTTACAAAGTCATCAAAGATATACATTCAAAATACCAGGTTGTTCTTACTGCCAGCTGAATTTCCTTGCTTTTCAAACACTACCTATACCACTTAACTCATGTATGCATACATAAGAAGTTTGTGGAGACTCTTCTAAAAGGAAATTGGACATATTACTTGACCATTAGATCAAGAGAGGATATTTGAGGAAGATAGCTTTCTTCCACTTAGACAAACCTGCTGCTGGCATGTTGAACTCCAAAAAATCGTGCGTTTATGGCTGATTTATTTGAAGCACTAGGTCTGTTCTACTAACAAAAACTTATCTTTATTGATAGAGACTGTGTTATGTTTATAGACTATGCCAATACTACTTATTTGCAAAATTTGCTTTATGGAGACCTGGTCAGGAGACTCCTGCATGAGGGCCTGGCTGCCTCAAATTTCATTTGCTTTCATAGTAAAGAGCCCTTTTCCTTCCCTACAGGAGTCATAGAATGGTTCTAGGAAAATTCCAGTGATCTCTGTAGGTCCATATTTTTTTCTCTTTTGCAGTGGTTGTGGCTGCTTACATTTCAATGCCTTTTGGTGCCCTCTTTTACTATTGCAGTTTATTGTCCTCCTTCCACCATTTTTTGCACTTAAGCAGTGGAGAGTGGCAATATTGTGAGAGTTTACACAGCACATCAGAATTTGTTTTAAATTAGCTAGCTAAACATGGTAGCAGAAGGGGGCAAAACCCATTTGAGGAGTTCTATGATCGCCTTGCTTGCGCCACCTCAGCAGTCTGAAGTCAACTTGTGCATGTCTGCAAGAATGGTAAATGTACCTCTGCAGTGTAGGCAAGCACTGACACCTTTGCAGTAAATGGGTTAATTGCTGCATTCTGCAGAGAATCACCACAGAGAAATGTGGTCATCACAGAAAGGAAAATTATCAGAGAAGCACTGAAGCGATCTGTGACTTTGACTATGACTTCTTCCTATAAAACTTTTCTTAGGCAGTTTAGATTGTAACAGTTTATTTAGGCACAATAAAGGTTGAAATGCTTGGTTTGGTCCAGGTGTTTGCGAAACAATGTTGAAACATAGTAAAGTCCTGTTTGGCCAGTGGGCTCTCCAGTCAAGCATGCAAGATTTCTTTCATTGTTCTAAGATATTTGGGCCCTGACAAAGTTCTCAACCAACTCAGCAAGTTAAGGAGATACTGGACTCTATAAAGAAAATATATATATTGCTACAAGATAGGTCATAGCTTGCAATGCTTTTGACAAATGATGGAATTTCATCTAATGAAATGTATGTGTGTTCATTCATTAGTAAGGATGCTGTGATTTATTTCAATAGTCTATGATGTTTTCACTCATGGAGAAAGCAGTAGTGTAAGAGATGGAATGTGATGATCAACCAGCTGCAAGTAGTTGCTCAAATCAAGGTAGACAACATCCCCTGCTCTCCTCTCATCTACCCAGCCAGCCATTCCATCTAGATAGAAAAGGCAGTCAGGTTGGTGTAATGTGATTCACTCTGTGAAACCATGTTGACTACTCCTGATCATCTTGTCCTCCATATGCTTGGAGAAAACATCCAGGATGAGCTGATCTATGACCTTTCCAGGGATGGAAGTGAGACTGACTGGCCTATAGTTTCCTGGGTCCTCCTTCTTGCCCTTTATGAAGACCAGTGTGACTCTGGCTTTCGTCCAGTCCTCAGGCACCTCTCCTGATCACCATGACCTTTCAAAGATGATGGAGAGAGGCCTAGCAATGAAATTGCCAACTCCTCAACATTCGTGAGCGCAACCCGAAAGGCTGTGACTCCTGAGAGCTGGCTTAGAAGCAAAGACTGAAGCAAAGAAGGCATTCAGTATCTCTTACTTGTATGTACTGCTCGTTACCCAGGTCTCTGCCCCATTCAACAGCAGGTCTTCATTTTCCCTAGTTTTCCTTTTCCTGTCAATGGATTTGAGGAAGTCCGTCTTGCTGTCCTTGACATTCCTTGCCAGATTTAATTGCAAATGGATCTTATCCTACCTTTACACATCCTTGCATACTCTGATAGCACTCTTATATTCCTCTCTAGTGGGAGGCATAGGTCTGACCACTACCCCAGAGCTCTGTAGTCACATTTGTCACATTCTGAGTTATATTCTTGGTACATGCAAAAAGAAACAAAGTTGATCATTAGAAGAATCCCTAGAAGACACAAACCGTAACGGCATGGCTGCTAGTCACCTCTTCAAAGTCTGACTATCAGATGAAAATGCAAGGCTTAAACCCTCATTAATTTCTGACATATCCATCAGAAAGTCAGTGGAGAAAATAATGAAGTAGTCAGAAATCTTAAGGATACAAGGCCAAGGATTCCTATCAACGATGATGCTCAGTAGAGTTAGGAGAAGATTTCCTGGTGTTTTTTCAACCTTGAATACAGGGAAATGTAGTGAAAAAGACTTTTCTAAAAAAAATATTTTTTGCTCAGTGATAATTTCTATCAGGATTGTTTCACAAAATCATAGGTCTGTGTGAAAAAATGAATGTTTTTAGATATAGTGTATATATCTCTCTAAGGTATCTGGACTGGTACAGAAACACAAGAGTGTCTGTAATTTTCCTTTCTGAAACGAGTTTTTGTCATAAGCAAAAATCAATTTTCCATGTGAACTTGACAGAATAAATGAATGTCTCCAAAACTGATGTTGTCTATTTTAAGTCTTTTTTTCCCTTCAAAAAATGGCAAACTCAGATTGTAGTCACTGTGAGATATCAGGGAGGTATCCCAGGGCGGACATACTAGAGGAATGCCATGAAATAAGAAGGGGAGATGCTGTCAGAGTGAGAAATTAAATTAAATTAATTACAAACAAGTCTGCATTTACTTCTCCTTCTCACTCATATTACCCAAAGCTTATTTGTTTGCAACTGGAAACTTATCCCTCCCCTGTTATGTACTTACAATATAGCCTTTGTAATAACATTTGCACAAGCATCAGCCTCCCTTCTTCAGGGCACAGTTGCTAACCTTATGGAGTACTGCATTCCAAGCATTTCAACTGTCCTGCTGAGTAAGACAAGAAGCAAGAGAGGGCCAGAAGCAGTTAGTAAGGCAAACATTAGTGATAGACAGTTCTGTGAGGCTGAGATTGACTCACTTAGCATGCTGACTTCTTGATTTCTCTGGCTCACCTTTGCTTTGGCTTTACATCATTTTATTTCCTGCAATATATACCAACAGCCTTGACTATAAGCTATTTTGTGAGGCCTCCCATAACACTGGCAGGTTTATTTATTTCAAGAATTAACCGCAAAAGCCATAGGAATATAGCAAGGACTTGTATGTTTGAATATGGTGACCCAACAGTGTCGGATTTCTCATGCATTGATTTTTACACCATTACTGTAAAATTTATTCTCATATTTTTCTTCAAATATCTACATTAACTGTCGCTTCTGCTCTAACGCTGCAATTGCCTCCTGATGATCCTATATATAAGGCTCTCCTGGTCCAAATATCAAAATCCAGATAGCTGATATACTGAAAAAAATCTTCTAAGTGGATTTTTGCCCCTGACCTTTCAGTGGTTAAACCCTTCTGTTGAGCTTTCCATCTATCATGACTTTTTCATTGTTCTCTGGTGAGTTTTTTATTCCTGCTGACACTTGGTTTGGTTTATGTGAATGCTTGGAGGGGATTCAGTGACTTAGCATTGTTCAAGGTACGCTCCTACTATTTTTACATCAAGGAAACATTGATGACATAGACTAGTACAATCTGAGACATAATCCTGTAAACAACTGGAATATTGAAAGTATACATACACTTTACTTTTATATTTATGCAGACTAGAAACACTAGCTGAAGATTAGGAAGAAGACATAATGCATGGAAACTAAATAAAAAAATCTGGACTAGATTCTTGTTTGGTTTTTTGGATATACTTGACTTCTACCTTTAATTATCCAAATTATGTCCCTACATAAGGAGCTGGAATTAACTGTCATAACGATTGGAAGACCATTGAAATGGTCAATCATTTCAACAACAAACTGGTCATTCCATTCTGATGTTAGGTGTATCTCTGAAAATGTGTCTTATAAGGTGTCATCAGTCTAGGAGAAAAATCATGACAAGCAGCCTTGACAGATAATTCTCTTAAAACAAATTTTAGTATCTTCATATTGTCATAGGGCAAACCAGCCCTTCCACGACTCTTCCAGAAGAACAGTCTGGTACAAAAAGCCATCCAAAAATTTTGAGCAGTGAAATAAAAGCAAGATCAAAGGCAATACAGACACAGAAAGAAAATGTGCAGGAAAGCTAAGCAGACTGGAGATCTAAACACATCATGGAGCACAAGAAGGATTTAGGGAAGAGTTCCTATATTTAATGAGTTGCTCGGACTGATGTGCATGAGGAAGGTCCTTAGAAGAATACACTACACCAGCACAGGTATCAGACAAATCTTTTTTCTCTATGCAAGAGTGTACAAACTAGATGTTAGTTCAGCAGTTTTAGTGGAAAAGTTCCAATTTTCTCCAACAGCCAATTTCTCTGCTTATTTCAGTGTAAAGAGATTCCATGGATGAGATCTGAAATTAAACATCTTGGCCATAGTTTAGAAAATACTAAGGTAATCTAGCTAGCTTTTGATAAAGTAAGATTGTATTTGAGCTATGGCAGTTTGATTTTGAGAATCTTGTTCTAGAACAGACGCCCAGGAAGAGTGTACAGATCTCCCTTTGCAATATTGGAGATCTGTTTATAATTGTCCCTTCCTCATTCGTGCCTCCATATCTAGTTCTCTGGTCCATTACTCTCTGTCTCCAGGAGATATTTGCCAATGGCCCTTTGATTTTCCCTAATAAATGCAAAGAGAATGTGGACAAGAAGGAAAGAAAAAAGATTAAAGGAAAGAGAAACTTTACAACTTACTTGTTGGAGACAAGGAGTTGCAGAAGAGCCAGAAATCAGGAAGAGTGAAACAGTGCAGCTGATGTCGTATGTGCTTGCTCTGATAGAGGCTCCTAAGCAAGGAAAATCTGCTAGTCACAAATTCAGCACAGCTTCAGCTGTTCAATCTAGGGCTTCCACAAGATGGATAAGCTGAGGTATCCACAGGGATGATCCACAGGGGAGTTGGAGGCATTTCCCAAAATCTTATCTGATAGCCAGGCATTGCTGCCAGAAGAATCAGATTATTATTCAGGCTTTTAACCAGTTGGGCCATGTCACATAGGTTCAAAACACAGATGCATGTTTACAATCTAAAGAATGGAGTGAAAACATGATGCATTTGTCATCTAATGAGAAAATATTTTACATTTTGGGGGGTTGAAGGGAACACAACCCATTGACTCACATGTTGCTAAAAATTCTCTATGTGAAGTTTTTGTCCACAGCAACATCTTTTCATCAGCAATCTTGAACAACAAACAACAAAAAACAAAAAACAAAAAAATAAAAACCCTGCTTTGGCTTAGGGTTTAAAGTGTTTTTGTTTGTTTGTTTTTGTTTGTTGGAATCCAAAGAGAGTGAGGATTATTACACCTTCCTTAAGTTTTGATAGATGCCTTTTTTGGGAGGATACAGACCGTATATACCAAGTGATACTTTTGAGTAATTTCCCTTTTCTGTCCTGCCCTAGGAAACAGAACAGAAGGTCCCTTCTAGGCAATTTTCAAACAATGTAGAAACAAGGATTTTTATTTACTGGTTGAGATAGGACACAAAAGCTGCATCCTACACCAGTGAAAAACAACATACTTAAAGTGACTTCTAGAGACTTGTCTGAACCATCAAGAGTGAGAACCATTTTGTCTTCTCTCACTCCCAAAATGATCTCTTAGGTTTATTTGTTATTTCCAGAGATTTTCCGTACCTGCACACTTCACCTTTCATCTATTTTTTACTTTATTACTTAAAGTAATGTTTTCATTTTGTTTTCTACAGATAGAAATTGTCTTTCTGTAAATATATGCTTAGAGCTGGGTAGCTCAGCCATGTGCAAAACAGGTGGAACTCATAAGGAAAGAAATGTGTGAAAAAGCAACTTGTCAATGGTAAGATGACATATTTGTTATTGTATCAAGATGTTTCTGCTATACATACGCGGCATCTAATTTTTTAATCATTTAAAAAATAAAGAGTTTCTTATGGAACTCATAAAACACTCATACATAAAATTATTTATTTAACAATACTTGATGAGAAAGAATGTAAAACTACATAATGTGGAGGTAGCCACATTTAATTTCTCAACTTCACAAGTTGCCTCCCCCCTTCACTATGCCTCCCTCCTTTTTTTTTTTTTTTTTTTAACCCTTGACGATGGTAAAAAGGCAAGTCTAAATGCAATGCAATGAGAGCATGGAATATAGTTCATCGTGTCTGACTTGCATTGGGATTGAGCAAAGTCCTGAGTTCCCATATTAGGAACTTGACATAATGCAAGCTCCATGAGAGCAAGTTCACTAGTTCACAGAACTAGTTGTGCTAGAGGTAAAAGAGGAAAGTTCTAGAGGTAAAAGGAGGCCTGTATAAAGCAGATTTTGCTAGATACTCTTGGCATTGTCCCAAACACTCCCTCTCAGCCTGGAACACATTGCCTGGGGTTTGGAGATCTGTAACAAGATGTAAACCACATTTTGTAAAGAAGCTGCTTTTCATATCAGCTTTCATCTGCCCAGGTTTGCAGCTGGTCATTCATTGGTACCACATTAAACAAAGGCTTTTGTTCAGTAGCAGATTAAGCGTACACAACTGAATGAGGTGGTTTATGATTGATCTGTCTTGAAGCTTACAGAAGCTTCCATCAGAGAGGAACGGGAGTAGGAGGTTGGGATCGTTGAACAGCAGGTGGGTGCCGTAACGTCTCCTTAGTTGTAGCTGGTTCCTTAGCAAATTTCAAGAATCATTCTCGGGTATAAAAGTAGGATCTCTGAGTTTTTAGCAGAGTTAGGTCAGTTAATCCTCATCTAGATCATGCCTCTCCCACCATGCTCATGCTCAGAGACATGCACAGTCATTCCTTAGCTTCAGGATATGAAACCATTTTTGCTGAGAAAACTGGAAATGGCTGAAATTTGAGACAGTAGACAATGGGACTCTACAGGGAGAAGTTTTTTTTTTTTTTCCCTAAGTCCTCCATATCTTCAGACCATAGCTCAACTTGCAGTTACTGCTTCATTGGACACATGAGGAAACAGAAAAAGATTTCCAAGTAGAAGAAAACAATGGACTCTAAATGACTAGAAATACCATGGTTCAGACCATTTCCCTTTCTAGGTCATAGAATCATAGAATCACAGACGATACATAGCATTCACATACAAGGCTTTTGCAAGACACACATCTCCTACCACCTTTGTGATCTGAGCTCTGATCAGTCAGAGACTGGAGTTCATAGCTTTGTTTTGCTGGAATAGGACATTATTCTTAAATCCAGAAACATAAGGCAAATTACAGTAATGAAAAGGAAGATATCCTGTCACTGAGTGTCTGAATGGATAGAGGCAAGGACTTAAGAGTTACAAATCACAGAAACCACAACTGTGATTCTAAGCAGATGCCACAGAGTCAGTTCTGTTCTGTAAGGCGGGAAATAAGGATAAGAGGTAGAATGTCAGCACTGCTCCCTGAAAAGGCACCCAAGATTTGCAGTGTGGCTGTCTGATAGAGCCAATCTGATACGATACCTCCCTGTTCCTGAAAGGGATGGTGCATCCATTTCTGTGTAGGACTTATCTGACCCCAGGGTCAGTCCTTCAAAATGATTAAAGAAAAGACACGTACTTCATTTCCAAGTAACGTCAGCCTTTAGCTGCCTCCTTGACTCTGACCTGCTCCCTGAGGGCGAGGAAAAGCTGATCAGGACTGAGACAGCCCTATTCTGCAAGACCTAACCGTTTGGCTGGCTCAACTGCAATGTAATTCGGCATTCCAGAAAACTACGGTCTCATTAGCAGCTTCTCTGGGAATATGAGCTATGAGGCTGCAATCTACAGCCCATGCCCTATATCCGGGAAGATATTTGAGCAGAAGTGGCCTCACAAATACTGTCCAACACCACTGTGCTTCACCACAATCCCTCCACTCACGGAGTAAACAAGGCTTCTAACAAGGGGTAAAGTATTAGACTAAACAGAATTGTAAGAACCCAACCTGTACTGGAGCACATGAACACAATTGCAGGTCTGAACTTGCAGAAAACTCTGTGCAACAAATCAAGAAATAGATTGTTAATGGATTTACGAATAGGCTTCTTGTTCATAGCTGTGAATATGTGTAACCTAACAGCAGGGTGACTACAAGGAGAAAGTCCACAGAAGGAAAATGTGATTCCACATAATGTGGTCAGAAGCTCAGGGCAGATGATCCTTGTCAATTTTATGCCAATAAAATTTAGCCTACCTTTAAGCTATTGCCTTTGTGCTTTAGGTTCTGCAGTCTCATTTAAAATGAGATATTTGGGGCTAAATCAACTTTCAGTTCTTTTACAAAGTTTTTGACATAAAGACAAACAGAAGAAAAGAAGTCATTTTCAGAGTTTGTATTTTCAGTTTATATTTTAAAACTTTCCTATAAAATGTCCTTTCTTTCTCTCCCCGTCTGCTTGCCCTCCTGAGTCTTTCCCCATGGAGCACCCTGGCTGCCCACCTTTTACAACAAAATGGAGGAGCTCTACTGTGGGGTGTTTTTTTTCTCTTTTTTTTTTGTTGGCTGCAAGCAGAACTAGTGTTTAGTAAATTGTTTGAAACAGATATTGTTAAAGTCCAGGGCAGTCTCCTGTGGAAATGTAATGACAGAAAACTTGCAAAAGGGGAAAGAAAACTGCAGACCAGCAAATGACAGTTTTGCTTACAATGGAGGTCTGATATTTCCATGCAGCCTCCTGCTAAAGACAGACAGAACTAGAACAAACCTCTCACACCTGACAAAGAATTTTCAAAATATGAAGGTATCTCAGGTGTGTTATCTGGGCATTTAGAAAGTGAAGAGGAAAGTGGGGAAAAAAGAAGAGAAATTTTCGAGGAAGTAGTGTGTGTCATGATGGAAGGACATGACAAAGCGTTTGTAGGGACATACCGGCTTTTGTAGTGGAGATGGGAATGGGCAACATTTCCTGATTTGACTGAGATCTGCAACTGTAAGTGCAGAAGACATGAAGTGATGAACAGGGTGGGACACAAGTCTCATTGTGATCTGATCCCCTGAGTCAGTGTTGACAGCATCAGGGTATGGAGTTCCCAGAAGTTTCTTCCTTCACAACTGTCTGCTTCTATGTGTTATAGGAATCTAACAAGTAGAGTGGAGTAGGAGATTTCAGTCAGTGTTCTCCACAGATCCTTTCCAAACCAAGATTCCTGTGTTTCTGTAACTTCCAGATTTATTTTTCATATTTTATTTATTCTCAAAGCCTATGGGTTTCTGTCACGGCTATGACTTGAGAGAAAGTTTCCAGCACTGCTCAGTGTGATAAGGTCTCTTACACTTCAGATGATTCTGGACAAGCCCGACACCACACTGCACAGTGCTCTCAGAGTGTTCAGAGAGCTTCCTCTCCTACCACTGTGCTGTTATTCCCTGTATGGACCCCTCATAGAAGACACATTGCTGTTGGAAAAAGGTGTTTGTTTGTAAGAGTAAAAATCTGCTCCAAGAAGATCATCTTCACAGTAGGAGAGTTTCCTGCAAAACTAGTCAGGACTATGTTCTAGCAACCCCAAGTGGAGAGGCAGCAGCTGAGTGGGACAATGTCTACTCAAATTGTTGTGGACATGTGGATGTATTTGCATCTTTCTTCCAGTGAAATGTGGCCAGAACAAGTCATTTCAGGTCCAAGAAGGCTATGAGTGCCTGTAGCCACAATATGTGGATGTCTGATGTTCCAGATCACCAAGTGCAGGGAGCACAGCAGGATTTTTTTGTACTTTGTTGTACCATTATAAGCTCATCATGACTTTGTTCCTTTCCATTATCTCCAAACTATTCTGTTTTTCTCTCTCCAAAACTAAAACTCTGTGGGATTCGCCGTTCTTTTCTAGCTCCTTCTAGAAGGTTTCTGTGTTACACTTCCTCCCACCACGTCCCCCAGTTATGATCATCCTTTCTTAGATTCCTTTTTCTCTCCTATTGACTTTCCTCTCCTGGACCACTTTCCTCCTTCTTCATTCTTGACTAAGTTTTCTCTCCTCCTTTGCTCTCTTCCCTTTGAGCAAATCCTGATGCTCTTTAAAGTTTTCTTGTAAAAAAATGTGTTTATGGATTATAAGTTAGATTCTATGGCAGGTTAAGGTACTGTTTCTGGGAATCTGTGTGGCAGATAGTGTCTTCCCAGCAGTGTGAAGCAGCTCTAACATGACCAGAGGTGGACCTTTGCTTTGGCTGTGAAGCTTCTCTCAAACAAGGCAGAGGTCTGATTCTGTCTGTGCCTCACGATATCACTGGTCATCTAGTGCTTGTATGATTTTTTTTT
This sequence comes from Eudromia elegans, assembly GCA_003342815.1. NCBI lineage: Eukaryota > Metazoa > Chordata > Aves > Tinamiformes > Tinamidae > Eudromia > Eudromia elegans. Next base: position 1,362,557 of record PTEX01000211.1, read on the forward strand.
TTTTATATCTTAGAGCTATAGAAAAAAGAGAGTCAAGACTAGGACAAGTATCTTTAAAAATTACAGGATTTATTTCCAAAGAATAGCAAAATATGAAATGCTGATCTACAGAGAAGCTGTCTTTCTAAAGAGAGGCCAAAATTTTTCAAAAGTTGGCTTCCTATAATTACATAAAAATTATCTTCCTACGAGTAGAAGTCTCGGATCTTTAAATAGCTCTCTCAAATCTCACTGAAAAAGGAAGACGTATGGAGTAACTAAGGAATGTCTTTGAACTCTCTCATCAAGATAAATGAAAAGAAGAAAAAAAAAAAGCACTGAAGAAACAGTAGCAGCAACAGTTTTCTCTTAATCTTAGACTTTGTAAGACAAATCTATTGCCAGAAATACAAATTGTTGCAAAAATTTCCCTCTGAAATATATGTCTAGAGTTTCCAAAATGACAGGTGATTATGGATAGCAATTGCAGAGAATCTCTCTCGTTAAGGAGATACTTGTTACTTTATTTGAGATTTCTGATCCACGCTGACCCCTGAGTTATTTTGACATTTTCGCCAGAATGGCTCATTCCAGTTTACAGTAATTTGGGATTTACTTATTCTTCATTGTTTTATTTTGATTGTCATTGCCCTCTGAAAGAACAGTCACTTATCTCAGCCTCTTGTTCTCTTATTAATGCTTGCCTGATACCTTCCGACGTGTCTGATATCACTTGGCAGGCTGGGAGCAGGGTGATTTGTATTCTGCAACAGCATATTCGTCTAGAAAGAAAGCAGAAAGATGACATTTATATAAGACGGAGAAATCATTCTGACCTCAGTTCATGTGCCAATCCAAATGTGATAAACCCATTACACTGAATCATCAAATATCTCATATATCTTGCTGTAGTCTTCAAGTTGTCAAGGAACCCAATTCCAGAGCTGCAAAGTCAGTGCACAATGCATTCCTCTGGCAGTTTTTGGCAGACACATTGACATTGTGAGCATACGGGATGTTTATCAAGCGGCAGAATGAACACTCCATGGAGAATTATCTGGATACTGCAGCTAACCTGCTAAAAGGCAGTTCTCAAGCTTGAGAAAAGCGTATGGGAACTTGATGCAGTTTTGATAACATAACTACATAACTACCACTAAAGAATGATGTTTGGTGCCTTTGTGGTTCTTTGGGGCCAGATCTAGACAGGTGTTCAGGCACTTAATATTCTAGATAGATGCTTAAAATTCTGGTGAATTCAGTGGGACTGTAATTCCCACTTAGGTATTTAAATTCTACTGTGTAACAGTTCTCTAGCCACAGCCTACTATGGCAATGTAAAGCAGACACAAAACACAAACACAGGCCAGAACATTTGTGTGAAATAACACTTATTTCTGTAAGTTTATAAGAAAGTACTCTTGCCCTATAGCTTTGTAACTTTCTTTAGGTTAAAATCCATAAAGAAATGAAAAGGTATGGGAGGAAAACTCTGTGCCTTTGTAATTCTTTTGCAGTCTGATGTAAGGACTGGTTGAAAGCAACAGAATTGATAACTTGCTGTCTACTAGTCTCCCATGAGAAACAGAGGCAGCAAACGTAAAAATGTTAAGAGAAGCTAGAACAGAAACAGCAAGGAAAATCTACCGATCTTATCTTGCAATCATTGAGATCACCAGTTTCATTTCACAGATTTTTCTCCGGCCTACTGAGGTCACCCACCTGTTTCATAATAGTCATAAATATGTACAGAAGCCGCTTTGATATCTGACACAGGCAGGCTCTGTTCCACTCCGAAAGAGAAACTGATTTCCTTCTGGAAGATCTGAAATTGGAAAGACAAGTAAACATATGAGACTTTTCATATCTATTCCTAAGCTAATGTTGAGCAGATGCATTTCTACATCAGAGTGGGTGACAATGTAGCATTCTCTCCAGCTTGTACATTTGATGTCAAATCAGATAATTGCTTAAAACCTGTATCTAAACACATTTAGTTCCTAAGTTTCTATGTCCTTTCATTTCTATCTCTTCCTGTTTTCACTGTGAAATACTCCAACTCCAAATACTCCCTGACTACTGCTGCTTTCAACACGTAACACATTCACTCTCACTACACTTAATTCAAGATTCACAACCTCCCTTGTGGTTCTGTTCCCCATTCTGCATTCCCGCAGCCAAACATCCCAAACTTTTCTCCTTGATCGTTTTCCTCGGCTTCAAGCTTTCCCCTGCATGCCTAGGACTCTGGCCCTGCCCTTGTCTTCCTTTGTCCTTGTTTTTGTCTGGCTGATCTCTTTATAAGAATGGAGGTCTGGACAGGGACTGTGGACAGGGACTCATGCTCTTGCTGGTGAACTTGGAAAAGGTCTTTCATTTCTCCACATCTCAGCTTGTCCCTCTGTGAATATAGAATACTTCAGTCTTCTTTACCAGGCCTCTGAGGGCCAATTGACAATAAATATTGTTCAAGAGGTATTGCTATTTCTTTTTGCTTTCTCTCTTCTTCTCTTCTGGGTATTTTAAGAACCCTTGTGTTTTAAGTGATTGTAATCTTTCTTTACTCCACTTACTAATAACTGTTTAGTATGGAAGGAGAATTCTTTTCCTAAAGAAGTCTCTGTAAAAGGGAGGAGATGATGTTGGCTCTCTCTGTAAAACACTGAGAAAACTGATGAAAACTCCTACTTAAAGGCTGAGAACTGTTATATAAACTATGAACTTTTTGCAATAGGAAATGCAACTTAGCTATGTTTGTGAAATGATGTTTAGTCATGCAGCATTCTTAAAATAATAAGTAATAAAAATATATATATATTTTCACAATAGACTGCCACTACTGTGTTCTGTAGATCTGTACTTTGCTTTCTTTTTTATCATAGACAGAAAAATACACCTAACAGAATATCAGGGGTTATATACTATGGCTAGGTCAGGACATCAAACTGTTTACTGATGATGGAATGAGTAAAGTCCCTCTACTTCTTCAAGATACATATATTGATAATTTATCTTTTATTTTGGAGCCTGTTTTAAACTTCCAGTTCAATCAAATCAAACACCAGTTCAAAAAAATCAAACACAGTCTCCTCCTCCTCAAACTTACCTCCTGCAGGTAGAAGAAAATGTGGTCATTCTTAATCTCTACTTGATTCACAATAGAATCATGGTGTTGAAGCTTAAAATAAAACAAATGATAGCAATTTTAAATGGAAGATATGCCAAGCAAGTACAAGTAACCATTCCCTATCAAAGTTATGTGTGAAGCAGTTGGCTAGCATGATGGCAGTTGCCACCATGACATCTCGTGGCCAAATTAAGAAATGTAGAAAGAGTAGTTCCATATTTTAATGAGATGGCAAGTGCAAACCAATCACAATGAAAAATAAACAGCCTTTATAAGTGAGATGCTTGGTATGAACATATTTTTATCAACTTGAAAGTGCCTTCAGTTCAGTGAGAATTTATGACTATTTGGTAATTTCTACAGCTTAACCTGACTCACTTTTAGTGAGTTAGTTGCAATTTAAATATGTTTTAAAAGGTTTTATTATAATATAAGTAAAATTATTTTACTAGGAAAATTTATAAAAAATTAAATTTTCCCATACAGGTATGTGTATATATATATGCCAAACAGCATATCTCGATGTGAATATCTTCCAAAGAAAAGTTATGAATTTCATACGGTTCTGGCCAAAAAAAGGAATTCAAACCTGAGTGTTGAATTATTATAAATGCTATGGGTAGACTCTGCAATTAATTGTATTCTTCCAGACCAAATCTTTTTATCTACTTGAAGAAAAGATTCATATCTTGAAGGTAATATATGTGCTGTAGAGCCTGAACTGAATTGGGAACTGCAACAAGATCACTATTAAAGCTCTTCCCAGCATTATCATTATCACGACCAAATTTCTGGATGGTAATTCTAGAGAAATACCCATTATTTTCTGTGTTTGCTAAACTGGGCTAAACATATATTAGCACAATCACATGCTTGCTTGTCTAGATAGGAATGAATAATCATTTCAAAGAAACAAGAAAGTAAAAGGCTTGTGTTAAGCAATTGAACAACGCCAGAAGCATTTCCTATGCAGATTTAGTTAGGTTATATGATTAAGGCTCATCTGTATGAACACAAAGGAGCACACAGGAACAAGGACACGCAGAGGAGCCCAAGTAGCCAATCAGAGCAAACAGAGCTGGCAGTCACTGGACAGTGATGATCTCCATTTTCTGGGTGTGGGTTCTACTAGATGAATCAACAGGAGAGGAAAACTGGAGCACCTTAAAGACCGAGGGAAAATGTTCCCTATATGGTTATGTGACACCATAAAGATGAAGATCATTTTTGAATCATGCAAGACTTGTTATGGGATGTTAAGGTGAAGAACTACAGGTGGGGAAAGGAGGGATCAAGATGGACTGAGGAGAAATAAGCATAGGAAAATTGAGATAAAATGAGATAACTAGAAGGAAAATCAGATAAAATAGGCTGTTTTTTTGTAACCAAGTTGCTGCTCCAGTTGCTGTCTGTGCTTTGCATTCATTCAGTTCAACCTGTCCAGATAGTACCCTCTCTACTGTACAGGGACACTCTGTTCTGTGAAAATGCATGATTTTGGATGTCCAAGTGCCAGCCTCTGAAGAGGACACCATAGAGACCAGACTGCATGCATAGCATGTGGGTGTGTATGTCAGTTCACCAGCTAATACCAAGCTGAACTATTTGACCAGTGGAGTAAGTGGCTTGGCTGCCGGGAACTGAAATGAGCATAAATTTGGGCTGTGTCAGAGAGAGCCTCTAGAGGGACCAGAACGTCTAATCCAGCCACTGGAGACGTAGTATGGCCTGGGTATGGCTGTTTGGAAACCATCATTTTGGAACAACTATCAGAGAGGCTCATTCGCATGCACAGACAAACCCATGTGTCTGCGCTTGTATGAAGAACACCGGAGCTAATGGGGATTTCAGTGTCTTAAGATCAGTTACTGAAGGAATCCATAGTGTTCATGTATGCAGGTAAGAGGGTCACAGTACTACGAAATGAAGTGGCACTACAGGCCTCAAGGTCCTGTGTGTCCAAGTGCCAGCAACTATGAAGAACCCAGGGGCTAACTACTGGAGAAACTGAGTGTCTAAGATAAACTACTGAAGAGAATCATACTGTAGACATTTTCCACAAATGGGCTCTTATACTGATCAGGCAGAAATGGGAACTAGATAAGGCCATTTGTACTATTTGTATTTGTGTGAATGCCGTTTCTTATGCCTCTGTTGATCTGTGTGACTGACTGTGTAAAAGTAACACCTAACAGATCTGTCTTCAACAGAAGAATAGCTACTAGCCTGAAATAAAGGGTATGTAGCAGAGGACTGTGTCAAGGGGATTTTACAGAATTCCCATAAGGGAAAATTTGCTAATCAGACACTATTTTTATCAAATTTTTATGTCGTATGTTTCCAAGGTAGAACAATTATTTTGCTCGCTTTACCTTTTCCAACGAAGATCTGATGGGAACAAAACCTGAGAGCATCTTCACGTCAATAATTGCCATGTTGGAGACATTGCGATTTCCTGTGTAGCTGAAAAGATAAAAGCTCTATTTATCTTGAGTGCAATCAGAAAGTAGAGCAGTGAATGATATTTTCAGCTTCCACTCACAGACAATTCAGGTAATCTCTATGCTGAATGGTTCTGGTGACCTGATTGCCTACAGCAAGTATGTGAAATTTAACAATGAAAGGCGAGACTGCTCCAAGATATGATCCAGTAGCAGTTAATAGTGTGCACTTAAATCCTTCCCCAGATGCTCTACCCAGCTGAACATGCAAGGAGGTGGCCAACAAGAAGATACCTGGCAGAGATGACAAGGTCAAACTTCAGTGGGAAGTTGCTTGTGCAGGATGCCGTGGCTGGCTTTACAGAGAGAGAAAACCCTGCAGCCTTCTTGGGTAGATGGATGTTGTATCTCAGAGTTGTCTAAAAGAGATGGAAAGTATGAAGCGGTCACAGATCTACAGACTGTTGTAGCTTTGGCATTAGCTATGGAGAGGAAGCACATTGATTCTTCAGCTAGGCTATGCTGTGTGTCAGCTTCTTTACCTGCAGATAGACACAGCCAGTGCCATTCACTTCCACACTGTAATTCCCTGGGACAACAGTCAAAGAAGCTTGCTGCTGGAGGAAGCGGTTCTTTTCATTCACCTGGAAAACCTTATTTGGGAGTTGCATGAAGCTGACTTTGACTGTGTTAAGACCTTTTTTGGAGAAGGTAAGATATCCATACTGAGCTAAGGCTTGAAGAGCAACAACTGTGTCCTGAAAAAAACCAAAAAACAAACAAACAAAACCATAAGCCTTAACTAGAGAGTTACCAAACTGTGGGATGGTTCATGAGATCAACACAACTCCTATTTCTCCAACACTTAGATAGTGATGCTAAAAGGAGGAGGACTTTAAAGATTAGATGCAGGTTCTGAGGTAATGGACCTGAATTATCTCATAATGCCTTTGTGATGGCTGTGCAGTGCTAATTTGATGTGAAAACTCAGGTAAATTTTCATTTCCTAAAGTTAAAAAATATAAGAAGTTGCCTAAGAAGACCATGATGTACCCTAATAAGTAGACTTCTGCAAGCACCAATTAGCAAGCATTATTCAAAAAGATATATATATTCAGGAGGAAATGCCAAAATACTGAGATCCAGACTGCAGCCACAGCTGTACACTCTCCCCAAAAAGATTTTTTTGTTTGTTTTAAATCATCCACAATTATCACCTGACTGGAGGAAAAGCCACCATAAGGATTTTGTTGTTTGACAAGCCAGTGTACAATGCGAGAAGCATATGATAACTCTTCTGGAGTGAGTTTGATTTTGTTGAGTAGAGCCATCAGCACATAGCTGGTCATTTCAATCTCAGCAGAAGGGGCACGGGAATAGAAGGCAGGGAAATGCTCTGCTGGTGGCTTGTTTTCTCTCTCCCAGTGAACAGAACCACCTGAAAACAGAAAAGTAGGCTGTAAGGAACATGAAAAAATGACTTGCTGTTTAATTCATTATGACTTGTTATTTAATTCATTACTGTATAATTCGGGAGATATTCTTCTCTATCTTTTCTTACCCAAAAGGTTTTATGGTTTCCAGTATGCTGCACTTGATAGGTTACAGTTCAAGAAAGGAAGACAGGAATGGTATTGTCTTTACCAATGATTGAACTGCATTGACAGGCTATTAATGAAAGGGAATTGTATATATCAAAAGAGTGTTGAAAGTGCCTCAGATGCCAAAATCGTCAGGGTCCTAGAACATGTTCAGTTCAAAGAGTGGCTGAAATTATTGGATTTGTTCAGTGTGCAGAAGACTAATAGAGAAACTAGTTGCAATCTACCACTACCTAGACGGGGGTAGGAGAAAAGGCAGTCAGACTCAAACCAGAAGTTCCATTTGGACAAAAGGAAATCTTTCCCTAGAGAGTGATCAAGCTCTGGAACAGATACCCATTGAACATTAGAAACCTTCATCCCTGGAGATTTTCAAAGCCTCACTGGGTAAGACAACTTGATTGAATGTTGAAATTTGCCCTAATTTAAACAGCTGAACAGACTGGAGACCTCCAGAAATCTTTCCTGTGCCCGTCATCACTCTAAGAATATCAGGCCACAGTTCGACCTTTGGTGAGGCCAAAAGATACAGCTGAAGAAGTTCATAGAGGTCAAATCAGTTTAGAGAGAAATCCTGTAGCATAGCAGCCTGGGAATGGCAAGAGACCAGCATGAATGAGAATACAGACCAGAATAAGTTTTGCCATACAACCCATTCCATCAGTTATATTGCCTGCATCATAGCCATACATCACTTACCAACTCTGGTGGCTGTTTTGTCGAGCTTCTCAAGAAAGAATTGCTTTCTTTTCTCTTTGCCAGCTAAGCCATAAGCATAGGCAAGAAGGGCTTGGGTATAAGTGTCATAGACCCCTTTGTTAAATGCAGTCTCCAAACAGTTCATGCCATTCTGAACCACAGGATGCTAGAAACGTAAAAGATATTAGGGTTGTCAGGTTTGTATCTCAGCTTCCCCTTAAAGACTTCCATGACTGCTTAGTCTGACATCATTGACACTTCATGCTAAAAATATACAGGATACATGGTGTTCAAGGGCCTACACTTCATGCCTCCTGTAAGAAAGGACCATGCAGCAATTCTGCCTTCTTTCTGTTTTGGTTTAGAGGCAGCATGGTCAAACTAACAGCAGTATTGCTTCTTTTCCTGACTTGTGGGATAACCTTATGCAGAGTAATCCTTTGTTGTAAACTGGGGATCATTTTTTATGTTACGTAAGCTTTATTGAGAACTCATGATGAAATGGGCCTTCTTAGGTGGCTATTCTTACTCTTTTGGTCAGTGTAGCTATCAAGATAGCTCTTTAGCCCATTCAGCCTCATAGATAATCTGTAAATTCTAGTTCAGCTCAGACATCACCAGCAGACTATTAACCACAGTTTCTCTAAGCAAACTCACCTAGAAATGTGGCACAAGGTTTTGGAGCTTCATATGCAGCTTCATATGGAGCTTCATAACGGGAACTAAACCCAGGTTGCCGAAGCAATACTTGATCCTGCACGATGTTTTTGTCTTGCCTACTTACTTCTTGCATCTTGTACTTGGAATGATTCCTCACACTACAATTTCTAAGGCACTTGCAAAACTTTGTGTGCTTAGAACATACTTGTCAGTTTAGGGGCAATTTGTGCCTCTTCCTCTATTTTACAGATAAACAATCAAGTCATGGTCTCAAGGATATACAAAAACTATATTGTAGGGAGCAGAACTCAGCTCTAACTATCTAGCTCCTAGCAAGTATTCCAAGCAGCAGCTCATCATTGCCTTCTATTATTAAGGATGACATAAGGAAAAGGATACACAATTTCAATCTATATTCATAGAGAAATTTTGTGGGTCTGGAGATTTAGAAAGCCTGGACTTTGGCCTGGACAAATTCAGAGAGAATTCCAGATTGGAATGTAGATGGAGTGGGAAAAATCAATACAGATTTTATATCTGTTGTACAAATGTACAAAAACACTGTTGTTTAGCATAATTTGCTTTAGGGTTTATCAAAACTTTTTTTTTTCCACTTTCACATGAATTCATAAGAACTGGATACATAACTTATCTGTAACACAAATCAAATGCTAATGTCAACTGCAGGCTTCTGGAAACAGATTTCTTGAGCTAACCATGCAAAGATCTGATATCCTAGAATCAGTATTTACGGCACTGTTAAATAATATAAATATGATGACTATGACTTGTGCATTGTTTGGTATATGCCTGACCAGATTAGTAAAGCAGGACAGCATCAAATACTTACATCAACAGGATGTCCAGCTTCCAGCAAGGCTGCCACAACATAGGCTGTGAGTGAGTATTCACCTTCTTTTCCTCCCTAAAGAAAAAGCAAATGAATAACAAGTTATTAAACCTGTCTTGGAATGAAACAACATGTGAATGCATTCCTAATTAGATCCAAATGGACAGAGATCAGAGACAGTATCTGCTTCTTGTACACAGAACAAGAAAGATTAAGCCTACTCAGGATAAAGCTCAAATTATTTTATGCCTTTACATGTGTGTGATAGAGCACATTATAGCCTGTGACTGAACCTGTAGAAGCACTGACAGAAAATGAAATCTATGCCTTCTGACTCAGGAAATCCTACTCTTTCTATGTCAGCATCAATAGGAGACCTAAGAAGCATGACATGTTTGTATGGGAGAGACATGAGAAAAGAATTTTAAGTTATATAATAAAAAGATCATCTGCTCACATAGAAAGCAGCACAGAAGACCAATAACAAGTGAGGGAAGTTGAATAATGCCCTGACCAGATAAGTTGCTCAGTTTCCACCACAGGAGATCAATCAACCTATAAAAAGCTCATCTCCACAAACCCAAAGGAGCGCAGAGGCATAATGGCACAGATAACCCAGTCAGAGAAATTGACTCTGGCTCCTGTTCCTTCCAGGACTGCTGAGGTAAACCACTGGCCCCATGGCCCAGGTGTGAAACACAGTAGATCACCTAGCTCTCTTTCCCACCTAGAGTGTAGCAGTGTGGTGATAAGCTTGCATCTGTCAGAAATGACCCAACTCTACCTCAGTAGCACAATTAGCAGTTTGGAAGCATATCGAGCTCAGTTACCTTCAAGGCATTGTTGAAATGCGACCCAACATTTTCAAAACAGCCATCAGACTTCTGCTTGCTTGCTAGCCAGATCAAGGTTTGAGTCTGGATGGCGCTGTCAATGTAGATGTAGCGTTTGGCTTGTGCAAATGACTTGTATACAAAGGTGGTGAGCCTGAAGGTCAACCATAAGGAGAGAGGTGACAAGGTGTAAACAAGATCATGAACGTTTCATGGCAACTGAACATAGGGAATGACACAGAATGCTTTCTACAACATATGAAGCAAAATAACAGGTTATTTAAAATGCCGACATTAAAAACTGAACTGATTTTTTTCCATTACTGTTTTGAACTCATTCCTAAGTTATGATTGAAACAGATATGATTTGGTGATTAATCATATAAATTTATAACATTCATTAATAGAATCATAAAATAATCAATGTAGGAAGGAATTTTCAGAGGTCTCCAGTCCATCCACCTGTTTAAATTAGGGTCAATTTCAACTTTAAATCAACTTGCCTTACCCAGTGAAGCTTTGAAAATCTCCAGGGATGGAGATTCTAAACCTTCAATGAGCATCTGTTCCAGGGCTTCAACACTTTCTGGGGAAATATTTTCTTTTTCCTTTTTCTTTTTCCTTAATGCTTTGGTCATGTTGCAAAATCTGTTTCCCTAGCTCAAGCTCTTTACAAAAGTGTCACCACTCACCATATGCTCCCTTCGCTATCTCTCGTCCCAAATGAGCTGTAGGATCCATCTTGGTGTTTGTATGATAGCTGTTTTTGGTACCCTGTAAACACACAAAACCTAACATTTTCTAATCACAGTAAATGTCTATTTCTGTTGTTTGTTCAACTGAAACAATAGGTATTTGGGACTCCAGATTAACTAATGGAAGTCTTGTAATGATATCAGCTATTATGAATTCTAAATGCTTTTGCTTCTAGATCTACCAAGTGCTTCTTTAAGTGCTTCTTTGAGATGCTGTCATTCTCATCTCTGACACAATAAATGGGGAGCTAGAAGTTTTCACAATCTAAAATTCAGTATGCATAATTACAACATTGGATAGAGAGAGTCTGAAAGGCTCTCACCTCTGGACAAATATCCAATACCCTTTGCACTTATCATTTCAGTCAACTGCCCGGTTTTATTCAGATAATCCAGGATATAGATGTTTGGTGTAAACAAGGCCATGTTTTGCTCTCCACAGCCATAAGGCATATGAAGCAGGTTCTCCATGTTCCTCAGAGCTGTGCCCAAAATGTCTCCTGGAAAATGAAAGATATAAGGAGTTATGTAACCCGTATGAGGAGTTCAGTTCAAAAATGTCTTTTAATATGTGGCATTATACTTTAAATTACAAAACTGTGAAATCATGGGCAATGACTAATAGACTAATCAAAACGCAGTATGCAAAGCCACAACCGAGAAGAAATGCTGAAAACACTCCATTTTTATTCAGAAATAGCAGCCACATGAGAAAATCTGAGAGTATGAAAAGATATGGAGCATGAATACAAACAGGATTCGATTCTAAAAAACATCTGTTACTCCTTAAAAGGGACATCCCTTGTACTTTCATCATGTATCACATGTAGTGTCTACAAACATCAAAAGTTCTACAGGAATTCAAGGAAAAAATTCTTTCCTGTGAGGGAGACAGAGCCCTGGAACAGGCTGCCCAGAGAGGCTGTGGAGTCTCCTTCTCTGGAGATCTTCCAAACTCGCCTGGATGCCACCCTGTGCCAGGTGCTGTTGGTGACCCTATGTGTGCAGGGGGGTTGGACTAGATGATCTTTAGAAGTCCCTTTCAACCACAAGGATTCTGTGATTCTGTGTGAGAACAGGGTTTGGGAACATGTTGGTGATAGGCTCCAGAGGATGCGTATCATAATGTCACCACACTTCACACAGAGTCAGGCCTACAGCACTTTTCTAAAAATCTGAATTCAGAACCTTATAAACTCTCCACTGCCAGCCTTAATTATGATTAATGGAACTGACTAGAACCTAGAAGTGTTGTCCTATAGGAAAAATGTTTTTCCTTATGCAAAAGTATAAACATGAAATTTTGCTGTCTGTAAATATTGATAGTTTTGAAGAAATCAAAATAATATATTCTTTTTTCCAAACTCTGCTTCATCTGATTTTTCAGCTGAATTATCTGTTTTAATATGCTAAACAGTATATGGCAATGGAATATTAACTGAAAGGTGATATAAATTAAAATATTTTGACTGTGTTGTGCTATCATGTTTTGGTATAATATGGCAAACTATTGAGCCTTTCTTTGCTGTTTTACAAAGTGGGAAATATTTTCTACAATAGCAACATGAAGTATCTCCTCAGCTTTGCATTAGATTTGCACATTTATGCATGACGGCATTGGGTGCGGCACAAAGAAAATATCATTTAATTTCATTTTCAGTCTAAGTACTAGACTTACCGACAACGGAAAAATAAGCTCTGGCTGATCCCTGCACCACATTTTCTGGCAGCTTGAGAGACACTAGTTCCGAAACTGTTTCACCTGATGATAAAATGTAAAAATAAGAACGAATAAAAACATCCTTTTCTCAGAAGTATGCAGTTTGCAAGTCTTATTACAGTGACTGATACAATCTGCTGTCTGGGTGAGGAAACTGCAGACACTTAACCGATGAGTCAAAAGTATCTCTGAAAATCTGGAACTGTAGCCAAGTACCTTAACCCTGAGATTCTTCCTCCCTAGAAAAGGTCTCTGGTTTTATAGGACAAAGCCCATATCCCATAGTGAAGTAGTTAACTCACTGCATGAATGAGCTTGCCTTACCTTTTGTACAGATGAGGGAGCTCTGAGTCAATTCTTTTTTAATACCTTCAGGCTGTTTGGTTGCAGAAAGTGGTCCGGGAAAGGAAGAAAGGTGTAGAAAATCACCATAAAACCACGAACAATTTAACAATGTAAAAGTCTATGAGTTTGTGGCTATCTAAACATTTTATACAGTCCTTACATACAGTCCTGCCCTATCTCAGGTGGAGCATCACTTGAGACCAGGCTTCTCTCTTTCTTATATAACAGCCTATCCAGAGCATCTTCCTTTAAAAAAAAAAGTAGTTGTAAAATGGATGTTGTAGTCAGTTCCAATCTCCAAGACAGACTGCAGGAAAAAACTTTGGAGATGGGGGTGTCTCTATCCAACTAATCTTCTGTAGCTGCTGCTTTATTTTTTTCAAGATAAATCCTCCTTTCACATTCTCCCTTGCTTTTCATATATCCCCCCTACACCACTCAATATTACGAGAATCACAAGTTAATGCTGTATATAGCTAAGGAATAGATGCCCTTGGTCCCAGGAAGGACACAGTGACAAGAGGAATGTAAATGCCACTGACTATGGTAAATTCCACTTTGAGTTAAATGTGGAAAAGCCAATAGTACGTAACTCCATCAGTGTCATCAAACATCAAATAATTAACTAACCCACAGCTATAGAAATTGCAATTTCCTAAAATCAGAAAATATATGCAGATTTTCTATCCTACCTCAACTAGTAGAGTTTGAATAAGCGTGTCACTGTGAATTGTTTCATCTTCTGGGAACGCACTGTTTCCACCAGATCTGGTATTCCATTTGGCTTCAGCAGTAATTGTGAACTTCACCTCACCTGGAAATCCACCCAGCAGCCCAGGAAAGCAAATTCATTTTCAGTTTGACCACAGCAGTAATTATGAGCCTCACCTCTCCTAGAATCACTCCATGCTCCCTGCCCAAGAATGGAAATTTATCCTCCATGTGTACAAAGGGAGTTATCCCTTTATTTAGCACCCCCTTCTAGACTGATACACTGCTAAGATACATATGTCCATCCAAAGCAGCTCCTGAGGAACAAATTTCATAAAGCTTCCATATTTGTGCATTAGCAGCAGACAGTGGTTGCCTAGAGCCTAGAGTACAAGGAATAAACTCACAATCCTGCCCAAACAATTGACATTACTCATTACAAATTTCCACCTCTTCCTGGTCGCAATTATCTCTCTAATCTAGAGAAGTATTGGAATACTTACAGCTTTGCTGTCCCTTTCCTACATACATAATTTACTAATTGAGAAACAACTCAGAGGGCATCAACAGGAGGAGCATGGAAGGAGCTGCTGACTTCAACTCTTCAATCACTACACACTGGTAATCAAAAGCATTTTTTTTTAATTGAAACAAAATGTAATAGCACAAATATTATTAAGGAGAGGCTTTTTTTCCAGTCTTGCAGCATTATTCTTTTGCATATCAGTTTTGATTTCAGTATAACTTTTCTCCTTTAGCAATGAATTTAGAACAAATCTATCATATGATAGACTTTCTTTAAAACCTCTTTTTAAAGAAAAGGCCCATCTGTGGCTCATTTTGGGAAGAATCTTTGCAAATTAAAAACACTTTTTTAATATACTTTGACTTTTGGGGGACATACACATGCAAACCATTTTAACTGTTTTTTGAAAAGACAACATTGACTTACAGGCAGTGTAAATTAACACAGCTGTAAAATCAGGCAGAAGGAATGCCACCTTAGACCATTGAAAATCCAGCCCAAAATTATCAGTGATTTCTGTTATTACTGAATATGTTTGGTTACACGTAAAACTGTCAAAGTCTAGAAGCTGATGATCAGAATGCCACTCTTTTGCAGGGACATGAACTAGGGTAGACATCACAAACAGAAAGAACACAGGCATGAGAAATGCTGCCAGTATTTCATATATAATGAAACAGGCTGAACAGCCCTTCCTAAAACAGTCAGGAAATGGACTGGCAAAATCAGAAGAGATAAAAACACCTGTTCACTTCCCTTTCAGTGCCTATAAAGGAAATTTAGCAGAGGTCCAATGGCAAATTTTAGGAGCAATAAATGGAGCTTCTCAGTAATGCCTGTCTGTAGATTACTGATATTTCATTGAAAACTGGCAGTGATATAGGTAGAAAAATATGGAAGGGATTGATCAGAGTGACAAAAAGACAAGCTTACCAAGGCTATGAGGGCTGGCAGTCCAGATATAGGTTTTCCTCTCATTAGCACACACACTTGCTGTGTTTTCCTCTGGTGAAAGGACTTCTGCCTTGTAGTCACTGGACTCTGCCAGTACAGCATTGATCTGAAAAATAAGAGAAAGAGAATGAATATGAAGAGGTCGACTGCCCCTAAAGTCAGGTAATAGGATGAAAGGAAACTGTTCTTCACTGGAGAAGCTATTTGTCATTGATTCAGTGGGACAGTACCAGGAAAGAAGGATAGATCATTTTTCTGAGGAAGTGGAAAACCTACTTGCTGCCTACTGCACATAGTCAGTGGCTGTTTTGGACACAAGCAATTCCACGATATCTGTGCTCATGCTACCAGTCATATGGTTTATTGCTACCTACTACTCATACTCAGTGTGAATTTTCTTTTGTACTGCACATTAGCAGTACCCTCTGCTCAATCCCTCCTTCCGTCCCCCCCAACCATTTCATTGGCTAGTGAATAGTATAAGGCTCTCATTTATGGAACACAGTGATCCACAGCCAGATTTTCCTATTGTTATGACACTGGGGCAGGTCATGAGACAGAAGAGGAATGTGTCAGGCTACAGGATAAATAAAACAATACTTTCTGCAATTCTGATGCATTGTGCAAGAAGCAGGAACTAAGCTGTTAGCTCTGAGAAGCAGACAAATCATAAAGAAAGTAGAGGGACATCATGTACCTGGATGCATTCGTCAAGGTAGTTGAAAACATTGGCTATTAAATTAAACTTTTCACCTCGAATTACTGAGTAAGGCAAGGTGAGATCAACAAAGAATGGTTGGAATGCTGTCAGTGAAACAGTTGAGGACATGCCAAACCCAACGTCATCCTGCAGGCAGAAAGCACTGGCTTTCCATTCTGTGATGGTGTCAGGAATGGTGAAAAAGACATTGGCCTCTCCATTAGAACTGAGGAAGATAAGAAAAGTAAAATGAAAATTTTTCACTGTTTCCAAGACAAATATATAAGATGCTCTCTAGTTGAGTTAGTGCTTCTCTTTTCACTCCAGTTTCTACAAGATACCTTTCCATATTTAAAAACTAAAAAAAATTATTTTAATGATGAAAATAAAGATGAGGGTTTGTGATAGTGGACCAAGTATATAAAAATCAGTTGGAAAAGTATTGGGTTTTTTTTCATTTATAAAAAGAATAGATGTCATTTGTTCAAAAGATATTGACAATAATATTGTGAAGTTTGTAAAAGGCAAAAGACAATTAAAAAATCTGACAGATTAGAAAAAATAAATTTGAATTAACATTCTAGAACAGACCCTTAATGCATAATTAAGATGGAGATATTCCTTTGCAAATTATAAACAAAAATAGGAAATATAATAAATAATAAGAAAAATAATACGAAAAACAAAATAAACTAATTTTTCTGCTTTTGAAAACTAAGGATGTGATGAAAAAACAGAAGTTTTGCTCTGGCTGTCTCCTAATCAGATTCTGTTATTATACACTTAGCCCTTAGTTTTTCTCCTCATCATGAATGTGGAAAGAAGAACACAGAGCAGGTTAAATTTCCTGTTCAGATAGGTTTGACACTGGCTAAAAGGATGGGAGTGAAACTATCACAGAACAAGATGAGTACAGAAGATTCAGATCTACAAAGAAGCCATCTATTCCACAACTCCTTCCCAACCCTTGTTTCATAGGCATTCCTCAGCACACAAAATCACAAGAGAGGTAAGAAGAACTGAAAGTGAAAATACTCACTCCGTGTGAACCAGATCCCAAATCCAGGTCTCAGGGAAGTTTTTCCGAATAGTCTTACCAGGACCACTACTAGCAAGTCTTTTCTCATCTAGAGAGAAGTTATATATGATTAAATTATAATATGGGACAGGTCAGGCTAGCCATAACCAGTGAAATGAGGTCTAAACTGCCATAAGACATTCTCACCGCTATAAATGAACACAAAGTACCCACTCGAACTTCTCTTTTTTCCCCTTAAAAATTCTAATTCTACTGGAGGTATCAAAGAAACAATTTATTTACTCTTTGATACTTCCTTATTTTACACATCTACAATCATAGAATCACAAAATCATAGAAAAAAATGGACTGAGAGGAATCTCTAGAGGTATCTAGTACAACTTCAAAAGTCAGATTGTGACTCAGTCCAGCTGAGTTTTCAAGATTCGCATGGATGAAAATTCCCAAGCCTCTTGGACTATCTGTTCCAAAACAGCACAGTTCTCACAGAAGAACCTTTTCCTCATGTTGAATAGCAATTTTCCTTGTAGCAACCTATAATTGTTGAATTTGACCTTTTGCTGTGCAACTGTGACTTGGAGAAAGATAATAATTTTTCCCTATCTATAAAATACTACATGTAAAGTATGCTAAGTGCCCTATGAATTCTTTCTACGGGAATTTCCAAAAGGCATTTCCTTTTAACTGTTTAATTGAATTATGAGTTAATGAAAGGTTCTGCCATTAAAAAAAAAATCTGAAAACACACCCCCGCCCAACATAATAACTGTAGTTACACATGACAGAATTGACTTTTCACTTCTGGGAGGACTTGATTACTTGAGGAAAACTGTGATACAGAGACCTGTCCCCAAAGAAATACCACAGAATTACTTCCCTTTTACAGAAAACAGTATTGAAAAGCAGACAGACTGGGTCTGGAAAAATGGCATGAAACTTCTTTTACCTGTGGCAAAGCCACCGCCACCACTACTGCTGACAAGCTTAGACGTATAGACACGGTCATCTTCCAGATTTGATTCGTCTGCTTGGCACAGAACTGGCTTCCGTAACACAGAGTTGGTAAAAACTTTCAGGCCCATGTCCTGAATATAAAAGTATCAGATAATCATTCAATGAACATATTAGGTACCAGGACATAACACATCTTGCACCTTGCGTCACTCTTCTTTCTCTCTCTCCCCCATCTTTATATCTGGCCCTTTCCACCTTGAATGTTACAAACTACTGTTCTTTTCCTACCTCTTTCTTTTTCTGAAGGAGCAGTAGCACAACATTGTTCTGTGAAAAACATACAAGTCTTTGCAATTGGATAGGGAGAGTCTTGGAGACATGAGACCACTGGGAGTGGAGGGAAAGAAGAAGTCTGCACCATGGACTCAGATCTTCACTAGAAATGCCTGAAGTCATGAGCTAATTATTCTTCTTCTTCAGAAATGTCTAAAATATGGGCAGGATTCTCAGGGTCTCTGAGAAAAGAGGTGGAAGTGAAAGGGCAGGAATAGAATGGCTGGAGGCGTTAGTTCCAGGGAATAGCCCCTTGCTCTTAGTAGTAAGAACCAATATCTGAGGAAGTTTAACACTAAGGCACATTAATTCATCTGGAATATATCCCACTTAAGGAATCATACAAAGCACTTACTTACCTTGAAAATACTGTAGACATCACCATCACGGCTGACATTCACAGGGTCATAATACAAGCCATCAGAAAAGATTGTTTTGATTGGGGTACACTGCTGGGGCTTGTCATCCTCCAGGTTGAGCCCATTGTAGTAATAGCCATACAAATCACTCACACGATTCTGGTAGTACACCTGGAAGGGGAGAATGACTCATGTCACAAGGAAAGATCCCAGGCAGGTGATAAAAAATATATATTCCAATATTAATTTCTAGTTTTGAAGTGAACTTAGTGAAGGAATTATGCATTATCTCTAAGGAGGTAGGCACTTCCTCCTCATTTCAGTCACAGAGTTTTTTTTTTTTTTTTCTAAGAGGAGAAGGCAAGCACAACCAGGAGCAAAGATATCAGAAGCTGGTAACTGGAAGTATTATTCTGGATGTCCTTATGTCAAAAGAACTGAGGACCGGGTATATGGCTTACAGTCTCAGGAGAGAACTCTTGTTCAGGCCGAAGAAGAAGGATGCTCTTATCTACAGCTCGCAGAGCGCAGTAGGAGTTGGCAGCAGCTTCAAGGTGTAGGCTGATGTTAGAACCTGGGAGACCCTCCTTCTCAGAGAACTGGAGCTGGAGCTACAAATGAGTAAATCCAAGAGAACCATAGAAAAATTAAATAAGATAATCAGCTTGATGCATAGAGTTGAAACTCATTGTTTACCTCATCCTCTATTCACCTCCCTAACTCTACTTAATTGAAAATCTAATCTCAATTTGAGCATACATGTGCATTCAAGGAACAGCTTCTCTTGTTTTCAGGCACATCTGTACCTCTTCCCTTTTTAAAGTCCCTTCTGAGTGCAGGGTTGTTGAAATTGCTTCTTGACTTTTCACTTAGCAAATAGTCCTTCCCAAGAAAGCAAGTATTTTCACCTTGTTTTTGAAGCATATATCACTCTGTATCCAAGTGCTGTCAGCCACTATCTCCCCATGAGGATGCAGTGTGTAGAGTAGCAGCCTGGTCATGGAGGCAAGCTTCTCAGTGACAGTCAGTGTGATGGAGAATGTGCCTCCGGAAGCTGTGGAAGTAGCAAAGAACAAGGGGGACAGAAGAGATTAGACAAATCTGAGCTTTGGTAGAAAGATTACATATTTGTCCATAATCTAGTAGCAGGTTTAAAAAGACAGAAGTTGGATATTGGGAGGTCTCTCAGTGTATGAGGAATAGCTCCCATTAGCAAGATGCTAGTTTCAGGTAGGATGATGGAGGATACTGAGGGCAAGGAGCTTTGCAGAGAAGGATCTAACCTGAGCAGAAGTTGGATAGAGAAATCTGTCTGTGCATCATTGCTACAAAAAGAGCACAAGTCTGTCTTACAATCTCAAAGGATATTCTCTAGAACCTACTACATCAGATAAGACAGGCTTATGTCCTGACCTATTGAGGACTCTCTCAATACTAAGAAATAAGTTGTCATTGTCACAATGAGGACAAACACTAGAGCAATGACAGCATACTAATCTTTGGTACATGTTTTGGTGAGTATCACTCTACCACAGACCTTAGTTATAGTCATTAGTTATATGAAAAATGAAACAAAACATAGTTTTAGGCTGTTTTTGTGAATCATGCAATGTATCTGAACTTTTGCGGGCAAAATGTCCCTCCTTGAACCATAGAGAAGCATATACTGTGCAGCCATAGCATATGAACACCTGAAGAAAGACCAAAGTTAGCAAATAGCAAGCAATGATTAAGTCCTATATGTAGAACGAGGCCTACCGAAGCCACTCAATGAAGATAAATGGTTCTGAAATAAATTACATTTTTAACAATGAAAGACAGAGTTCAGTTTGTTGTCATCAGTGGGATCATATTCCTTGTTACTCGTACTGGTAAAGTCCTCTGAACTGTAATGAATTCCAAAGCAGCAATTTACAAATATCTCTGTCAAAAACAGTACCTGTCATTCACAGACTTTAGAAGTTGTAGTCTTCCAGTAAGGAAAGACTGGGACATCACATAATATGATGTGACTTGAGTGACCACTCAGTGCAGAAAGAATTGATGATACTGTGAATGGTGAAACATGATGAGGTTTCAGAACGAATGTCTGATTTGGTTGCAGTTCTCTGCTTTCATCCCATCTTACATAATTACTAATGTTCTGGTGCTTAGAATAATGTTCTGGATAGTTCTTACTAGTATTACAGTCTCCTGAAGTATCAGTAATAACATGGCCCAGAACTTACCACCAGAAATGCTGACTGGCTTCTGTCCACTGAGAACGATTTGTCCTTTGCTCATCAGCTGGGCACAAAAAAAAAAAAAAAAAAACACATGAGAAAGACAATGATTTCCATGAGTGAAATCATTGATTTTGAGCCCTGTTCTGAGAGGTTTCAAGAGCTATCAAACCTGGTTACAGTATGGTCTGAAGATTTCTGCCTGATAAGGTGCTCAAGAGAAGGTGAAATAAAAGAGACATTCGGTGAATCAAGAGAGCACTCAACACTTACCACATAATAGAAGTTTGTGTGCATAGCATCTCCATAGCCCTCTTTGTTCAGCACATAGAAAACATTGATCATTTTCTGCTGGCCACAGCTTAGCTTCTCCTGTACTGGCTCAATCCTCACAAAACTGTTGGTCCGTGAGTAGAAACGCCGGACGGAGAATAAGTCATGAGGTTCATCACGGTTTGTCCACATAAGAAAGTCTACGCAGTCATCTGTTACCTGCCTGGCCTGCAGTACACATGGGAAAAAAACAAGTTGAAAATGAAATGTTAGCCAGCAGGTGTGAGGCAGTGCCATCTCTCTTGTCTAGAATATTCTGTGTGGAAGCTGATCACGTTGTGCTGTTTAACCCAAGATTAAACAAGGTAACCCAAGGTAACAATTGGTGTGAAAATGATTTGCTCAATAAGTCCATTGTGGAGGTGACTGGAGATCTGTATTGTAGTACATCCAGATATCTAAGGAATATTGGAGTAAGGAAGTTATTTCATATCTTTATAGAATTCAGATGGGTTGTGTAAGCTGCTAGGGGTCATTGCTAAGTAAGAATAGTGTTCTCAAACAGTGTGTCTTTAGTGTCTTTCAAACTCTCCCCTTGACACCAGGGAAAAGGCATGAATTTACAAGAAGACCATGCAGTGGCAAATAGACAAGATTCTGTGTCATCAGGAACACAGGAAGCAGGCAGCAGCAGGAAATGAAGCTGATATGCATCCAGGTTGGGTGGGGAAGGCCAAGCATGCTGTGAGGAAGGACCTTCACCACACAGAATAGAGAGAATAAGATGGCTGCAGAAAGGGCTTCTGAGCTAAGCAGAAAGCAAAGAAGTGCTGAAAATCTCTACAGCCTAAACAACCTATGGTGCAGTCTCCCATTGCTCAAGCATTGCTATTTTCTCATATTAGTTTCACACAGGCTGCAAGTGTTGAACAAATGACTGCTTACTTTCCTTAACTAAAAATAACAGTCAACACCCACTCACTTGCTTCTATTTCATCTCCCCAGTTAAGTATAATTTCAGGAGTTAAGCTGGGTTCTGATGTTACTTACTCTCAGCTTAAAACTGGGATCAAAGAAGTTGGAGGTGTTGATAGAAAAATCAGCAATACCATTGCTGTCTGTGGTGTAGTTTGCAATATATTCATCATTGAGCTCCAGCAACACCGTCCTATTGGCAATGGGCATACCATCCACATTTGTCACGGTGACCTGAACACAGATAGACAAGGTATTAAAAAAATAAAATAGTAAAATAAAGGATGGGAAAAGCTCTACCAACCAGAGGAAACTCACTTAGGACAACTGCAGGGAGTGGAAATCTATAGTGAAATGTTTTAGAGTCACATACAGATTCACATTGTGCCTTGAGATTTTGAAGGAGCTGGAACTCTGTGATAGGTAAAGAGAGGTGATTCCTTTCAGTGCAAAGACAAAAATTATGCCACAGAGGGAGAAGGAATAGTTTATATACATGGTAGAGGATAGAAGATTTTTCTTACAAAAAGTCCTCTGTGATCCTCTGTGACACCCACTGCATAACTGGGTAATATAGCCCTCATCTCCCTTCCCATGCCTGGGCTTGTCCAGGGTGTGCAAGCTGGAAGGAATTTGAAATGTGCTGCAATACCTATATTGATTTAAGCAAACAGCCACAGGACCATCCTATGCAGTAAATGGCCAATTCTGCCTTCAGTTTAGGTATAGCTGTTGCTGGAGTTTCATACAGATGCATATTTCCACTCATATAACAAAATTACAGAATGACAGAATGACAGAATCTTTAGGGTTGGAAGGGACCTCTAGAGATCATCTAGTCCAACCCCTCTGCTCCAGCAGGGACTACTAGAGCATGGGGCACAGGGTGGCATCCAGGTGGGCTTTGAGGATCTCCAGAGAAGGAGACTCCACAACTTCTCTGGGCAGCCTGTTCCAGGGCTCTGTCACCCTCACAGTAATGAAGTTCCTCCTCATCCAGAGATGAAAACTCCTATACCTCAGCTTAAAACCATTGCCCCTTGTCCTATCATTTTATGATCCCTTAGCTATTTAGTAATCATGACTGCCTTTAACACTGCAGGTTTCATGATGCAATTTTCTTAATCTCCCAAGAGCATTTCACATAATGGGAAAAATATAATAGTAGTTACTGGCAAGCAACATTGTCAGGGGAAGTTGTTGGTTCACAAATAGGGGACAGCTGTACAAGGAGCAACACAGAGCTCATGCTAGACCTCAAGGAGATTTGCTCTGGATGTGCCCTCTCAGCCACCCACCTGGCCAAAGTAAGGAATTCCCCTCTTGTAGTAGCGATCCATGTTCTTGAACATCACTCTGTCATTTTCTTGGACAACTGGAACATAGTCAGAGTCTTTCATCTGAATACCTTTGAAACATCATGAAGGTGAGGAAATAGGAATTAGATATGGGAAGAAAACTATTTCCTTTGAAATTTTTTTATGGAGCAGTGATGCTCTGAAAGGAGTGTTCTGTTCTGCTCTTAGGAAAGAGCTCTGAGTGGATGGGTTAGGATACAGGAGATTCCGTTCAGAAAGTACCAGTTATTAGCTTCATTCAGCTGCTTCCCAACCTCCATTTGTGTTACCTGTCCCATTTTCAGTGACAGTGGTTTCTACATTGAGGCTAGCAAACATCCTGGCATAGCTGCGGTAGAGATGGAAGATTTTGGTGGAAATGACACTGCTGAGGCAGCCGTCTTTGCCCAACTGAAAAAGAGAACAAAGTTGAAAGCTATTTTTTCTCAAGGTTAGGACAACTGTTCCTCAGTCTAGATTAGTGGGTGCCTGAAGACTTTCATGCCTCTACTTATGTTTCTTCCAGCTCTTACTTTTTACTCACTCCTACCTCACACCTCTCATTCCCTAGCTCCTCTCTCAGCTCATAGTTTCATTATCATATATTCTTGCACCTGGAATCCTCTCCTCATTTCCCTTAGTTCTCTCTGTTCCCAGGTCCTTTTTCAAATATGTCTTGCATGATGCCTCATTTCTCTCTGCACAAGGAGAGAGTTCTCTAAGGAACTTTAAACCTTATCAAGTGGGGAAAGTCGTCATTAATTTAATGTCAAGTAACCTCAAACACTCCCAACAGAGGCATACTGACTATCCTCAATAAAAACACAACTCAGATGTGTCAGGAATTATAAATTCACAACTTCTTAAGCTTCATCCTCTTCTATTGATTTTTCTGAAGCAGAATTTCCCCTTTCATAGTGCCCCCACCAAACTCTCCAAATGAAGTCATTGGGAAAATCTATCTTCATGGTTATTGTCTGTGAGATAATGAGAAAATGCACACCTGGGACTGTCTCTCTGTTATTCCACAGAAAGAACAACATGACTGAGGCCTCTAAATACTATTTCATGTTGTATAATAAAGATCATTAAGAAAAAAGGTCTTGCCCTGTATCATACCGGTGCAGTGACAGTCTCACACTTTTCTTTCTGATTTTGCTCACATCGTGGACTATAAAAGCGCCACTGACACACACTAATCTGGACGTTTCCTTGCACAGGCTGGCCATAGGTATACCTAGAAGAGGAGGAGATGCAAGACCCAGTCATGTAAATTTATGATCAAACATGTCAAGGTCCCCAAAGCAACACAGCATCTAAACCCCTTAAGGGTCCTCAGAGCACAGACAGAAGAGGAGCTAGCTATTAGAACTAATTAGCACGTGCTGAACTCCCTTTCATTCTTTTTCTGTTACTTATGATGTAATGTCAAAAGGTCTGCTGCACTATTACCTACAGTACTAGTAGGCAGTAGTACTGTTACTTTATTAATGTCTGAAGTCTGAAAGTAATGTTGGGCTCAGGACTTGAATTTCATTTTCTGCCTTTTTTTTGTTATTTTCTCTTTTTTATGCATTACACAAAGCAGGATATACAGAAAAATGCCCTTATTAATCCCCTGGTACCCAGATTCTTTCTTGCTGTCTTTTGGTACTGCTTTAGCCAATAATCTTACTTGTAGACTCACTTGCTATGCTATTTCTGTCCTTTTCTATAGTAACAAAAAACAACAGATAGTGAGTGTGTATTGCTTGATACCCTCAAACTGTTGGGCAAATGCAAACCCTTTCCATTCTAACTCTGCTGTGTATCAGATGGATTGCCATCATGCTTCCTGTTATGAAGGTAATGGTTAAAGGAGTTACTCTAGTCCACACACTGAATCAGTAGTGGGATATCTGTTTCCTGGCATGTAATACCATCCTCCAGCCTACCAACATATGTGTTGTTCTCAGCTCTAATACTTACAAGGCACAAGTGTTCACCTTCAATTCTTCATCAAAGAAAGAGATCCTCGGTGGAACACTGGTTGTCACTTCAAATTTTGGCAACACTGAGAATGCAAAGTTAATTGGCTGATCAGCCACTGCAGGTAGGTGTGGTTGCATGACAATTAACGGTTAAAAATATATATAAAACACACACACACAAAGCTAAAAAAAAGAGCACTTGGTAAAGGCATTTCCCAAAGGGAAATGGAATGGATCAATGTAGAAGTCAGCTCTGGGATGTTGCTGAAGGCAAAAAAAGAACCTTTAATGGTAAGATAACCTTTAAAGTTTTGTTACTGGTACTAATATTAGTGCTAACACTAATGCTAAGATTGATACTAAAATAAGAACAGCAAGAACAGTGAAGAACAATGAAGAACTAATCAGGCTGTGCAATATATCCAAGAAAAATGAGATAATAATGCTTATGTCTAAAAATATATAAACTCTGGAGAACAGAATGTGTGACAAAATTACCCCACTACAGGAGAAAAAGAAACAAAGTAAAAGTGAAATGAAATAGATTCCACTCTGCTGTCATATCCCCCTTTCAGCTTAGTTATTGTCCTAGGTCACTAGTGATAAAGACATTACAGGTGGAGCAGACATTTTTTTCCCTCACCTGTACCCAGGAGTGAGGAATGTTGAAAATAGTTTTGGAGGGTAAGCAAGAAAGGTGCTTTGCTATCCTTACAAAAAAAAATACCAAAAAAATTCTGCCCAAATAAAAACAAAACAAGACATAAATCAGAAGAAAACAAATAAATAAATGCCTCTGGTAGATGTCCATTATCTGAGGGCGTCTCTTAAGGAAAATTTCATAGAATCATAGAATGCTTAAGGTTAGAAGGAACCTCTAGAGATCATCTAGTCCAACCCCCCTGCACACGCAGGGTCTCCTAGAGCATGTGACACAGGGTGGTGTCCAAGCAGGTTTTGAAGATCTCCAGAAAAGGAGACTCCATAACTCTCTTGGCAACCTGTTCCAGTGCTCTATCACCCTCATTATTAAGAAATTTTTCCTTAAGTTCCTGTGGAACTTTTGAGGCTTCAGTTTGTGGCTGTTTCCTCTAGCACTATTGCTGGCCAGCACTGAAAAGAGGTCAGCACCATCCTCCTCATTCACTCCCTTGAAATACTTATAGACTAATCAAGTCCCTTTTCAGCCTTCTCTTCTTCAGGCCCAGCTCTCTCAGTCATTGCTCACAGGGCAGATGTTCCAGGTCCCTGATCATCCTCGTAGCCCTGCGCTGGACTCTCTCCAGCAGTTCCTCATCCCTCTTGTACTGGGGAGCCCAGAACTGCACACAGTACTCCAGATGTGGCTGAGTAAAGGGGGACAATAACCTCCCTCAACCTGCTGGAGACACTCTGCTTAATGCAGGCCAGGATCCCATTGGTCCTCTTGACCACGAGGGCACACTGCTGCCTCATGGTCAGCTTGTTGTCCACCATGATGCCCAGGTCCTTCTCTGCAGAGCTGCTCTCCAGAAGGTCGTTCCCCAGCCTGTAGGCATGTCTGGGGTTATTCCTCCCCAGGTGCAGGACCCTACACTTGCCCTTGTTGAACTTCATTAGGTTACTCGCCGCCCAGTTGTCCAGTCTGTCCAGGTCCCTCTGGATGGCAGCGCAGCCCTCAGGGCTATCAGCTGCTCCTCCCAGTTTGGTATCATCAGCAAACTTGCTGAGGGAGCACTCCATTCCTTCATCCAGGTCATTAATGAATAAATTGAACAGGACCGGACCAAGGACTGAGCCCTGGGGGACACCGCTAACCACAGGCCTCCAACTGGACTCCACACCACTGATCAGCACTCTGAGCCTTGTCATCCAGCCAGTTCCTAATCCACCTCACTGTCTACTCATCTATCCCACACTTCAGGAGCTTGCCCAGGAGGATGCTGTGAGAGACAGTATCAAAAGCCTTACTGAAGTCCAGATAGATGACATCCACCGCTCTGCCCTCATCTGTCCAGCCAGTCACTCCATCACAGAAGGCTATCAGGTTAGTCAAGCATGATTTCCCCTTGGTGAATCCATACTGACTAATTTGTCACTATAATATCACTAAAATTTGTCACTGTAATACCAGAACATTAAAAAAAATTTCCCCTGATATGATTTGTTTCAAAAAGTAAGCAGATCAGACACTGAGGGCTTTTGCATCTCCACTACCTACTGTTTTCTGTCTTGTGCTTCCACTCTTCTGGCACTTCCTCAGAAATAATATGGTACCCAACATTTCATCTTATACATCATAAATTCAGATTTCTACTGCATGTTTTAGTCTGATACTCTTTATAGTTATGACCTCCACAAGGGAACAAGGTGGGCCTGATTGGTTCAAAGAGATGAAGCAAAAACATTAAGGCCTAAGTGATAGGACAATTAGGGATTCACAAGTGAGTTTGTAACAATCCCAGAAAAAATACTAGACTCCTAAATTGCTATCTGAAAGCAAAACAAAACAAAACAAAACTCTTCCATCTCTCTCATCCTTTCTTTGTTGACTTCTTGCCCTCACTTTCTTCATCCATTGCTCTCCATATCCAACCTTTTTTTTCTCAGATTTGGCAGATTTCACATCACTTCAATTCTGCACTAGATGCCCCTTTCTAACTTACAAAGAGCCAGACTTATTGCTACTGCAGGGATATTTATAGCTCATGCTTACCATATTCCTCCACAGTGAAAGAGTGATATGCTTTTTCACCAGACTTCTTCTCCACAGTGATGTGATAGTACCCCAGAATTGGCTCCTCGATTAACGGGAAGGAGAGCTGGACAATGCCATGCTTAGATGTTACCTCCAGCCACTGAAAGATCTGATTTTGCTTTGGATCCTAGAGAGGAGGAGAGTGTGATAAATCAAAACCTTTTTTCCTCTCTTTCTTGTGTTCTTTTTTTTTAAAGTTTTATATCCTGGCACACTGCCTTAGTGCATTATGGAATATGAGTTTGGGCTGATGAGATGTGTGATTTGGGTTCTCATTAAATTTCTGGATTCCTTTGTATGTTAAACAAGCCTAACTTTATGCTAACCAGAAAATCTCTGCACTGCCTGGTGATCTGGGGTAATCCAGGACTAATGTGTGATTTAGACTCAGGCTGAGTATCTGTAGGCCTTCCAGCATAAGTCTGACTCAGTTCCTCCTGTAAAAAGGTAATATTGTTCTGGCCTTCCTTCTAGGGAGCTTTGAGACCTAATGATGCGGAATGCCATAGAAGACTAAATTACTGTCAGCTTGTCCTCAGTATAACATGATATTTCTGGCAGCATTCTTTTGTCTATATGGGAATAAGTTATCTCACCAGACAATCTGCTGTAGATACTACCAGAGTAATGTTACACTGAACAGTTTATTCAAATCCCAACAAAAGTCACAGCAATACCCCAAGCCACTTCTGACTAATATTCCACTGACTCCTTCCTCTCAGACCCTCTGATGTTTGACACTTGATATCGATGTTGTTTATCCTAAAGTCCCTTTGCTTTAGACAGTCAGCTCCGGGCAAGCCTTTTCCCGCTATTCACTTTCTGGTGCGCTGTGTCTAGATAAAATGTGCACATCTCCTTTGTTGTGGCAGTGTGGGAAAAGCGTTTTTGTAAAAGAAGATTTTGAGTTATTGCATCAACAAAGGGTATCAGTGAGAGGAAGGTCTGCATTTAATGCTGTAAATTAAATGCATATGTAAATACTACATAAAAATAGTGAACCAAAATCATGTTTGATACTGTGATTTTCCTCTTTTTAAAAATTACTTGAAAAGGACTCACGATGTAGCTGTGCAGAAGGGCATAATTTTCTCTTTGGGGTAATAGAGCACATGGAAAATGCTGTTTGCTATTATATGCTCCATCGGCATCTGTTATAGTGTCTGACTAACATAAACTGATTCTGAGTTCCAGATAATCTGGGAGAAAGCTTTTAAGGCAAAGTTGTTCCCAACTAGATGCAGCAGAAGCAGGAAGAAGACCCACATCTTCTGACTCATTGATATTTGGCTGAGCTGTGGTTCTTGAAACTAATATACCTCGATTAAGTTAATTGATTCACTTTTCTGTTATGGAATTATGTTAAATTTTCCTCTTTAGTGTTAGGTATGAACCCATTTCAGTTAATGGCAGATGCCTGAAAGTCTCATGCTTGCACAGCAGAGCTGGTGTAATCTTGGAACACTTTACTGTCAACCTTTTACCATATTCAGTGCTCAATATATATCCTAAGTGGTAATGGGAATAAATTTCACTTTTTCTCACTACTTCGATATTACAGTAGGACTAGTGGGGAATATATGCTTGGAGAGGCATATGAGCACAGCAAAGCAGCTTATTTTCCCATGCAACCTGCCCTCTAATGACAGTCACTATGCCTTACCTCAATGATGATCCGAGGATACTGGAGAAGGAAAAAAAAGAGAGAGAAAGAACAAAAATGGTCAAAATATCAAGAATATAACTTGAAAGCTTAACCTGAACATTGAAAAATACTAAAACATAAAGAAGATTGTGAATATATTTCCATGAATACAGAAGACTGGGTCAACAAATGATTTGAAATTCATGTAGGTAATGAAGTGATAATTCAAAGGGACATAATCTACTTATGAATTTTTTTTTCTACTAAAATGTGTTCACTTTATTCGATACACCTGGTGCAGATGAAGTCAAGTGATTACAAAATCTGAAGTCTTTAGGCATTTTCCAGGAATGTTTTCAAATCCTTGCCTTCTATAAAGGCAGGGAAAAGACGAAGTCTGAAGTTCAAGAATTAACAAATCCTTCAAAAATATCAAAAGGCCCATACCATGTCCTTCCCAAGATGATGTTCAAAAAATCTTGACTATCCATTATACTTACTGTCTCCTGAACAGGTCTGAACTGACTATCCAAAGCTACAACACGAAACATCACTGAAAAAGAGAGAGAAGAATTAAAAATAATTAATTTTATTTAATTATTGTGCTGTCACTATCAGTGTATAAATGAAACAAAGTTTGCCCAGGCTATTCAGAATATCTATATACAGAATATATATAGAGAGAATCCCTAAAGAACTGGAAAAGATTTGAATATTGTTTTAGCTAGTGAAAAAGAAATCCAGAATAACCCTTTTGCTTGAAATATCTTCCATACTGACCTACTGTGACTATCTATGAATTAGATTAGTACTTAAGTAGGAGGAATAGTTGACAGGAAATGATATGATATTTTAATAAAAAATTAATTAATTAAAAGTATAACTTATTATTTTCTGTATCTTAAGAATGTTCCTCATGCAATTGGTCTCAATAAACTTTTCAGAGCTCATGATCCTGTAGAGCAAATTAACTCTGTAAAGACATATTAATTGTACTCACTTGTGGAAATTTTATGAATCAGTTCTATTTTTCACTGCCTTTTGATGAACCCACCTTTAGATATCAAATATACACTATCCAAAGGACTGATTTTCATCATGACAGTTCATAGGTTTTTTCCTCCATAAGAGAATTCATTGTCATTCTAGACCCACCCTTGTGCTCAGTTCCTCAGTTCCCTGTCTTATTGAAACGCCTCAGCCACCTTTTTGCCCTGCTTTGTAGATAGGTTTGTCCGTCTGGATTAAGACAGTGTTATCCACATTCTCAATTGCCACTGATCTTCTCTCAGCTAGGTTGACCGTGGTGCCTTTGGCAGAGAAGGTAATGAAAGCCAGAGGGTCAGAAGTGGCAGGAGGAACCTGGTGAGAAACAAAATTCCCATAATGAAGATGGCAAATGAGATATGTGGAAGTCCTCTGATGCCCATAGTTTTTCAGTGAGATACTGAATGTGAAGGGAATCATAAAGAGCATGTACAAAGTCATGAGAAGCCCCAGATTTGCTGGTTAGAGTCTCAGAGTTTGTGCTATAGAGGGCTCATAATTTGTCTCTAGGTACTAAGGCATTAATCCGTCCACTGTCCTAAGCATTTCCTCATCTCACATAGCTGTTTGCTTATATGCAGATTGCTTAGTCAGGTAGCCCAGTTCTGAAGTGCTTTTCAGTATGCTTGCTGCATACTGAAAGTTCTATTCTTGAATCATATTTGTGATATCTGTCCTAATCCTGCAAAGTCACAGGAAATGGAACAAATATATTCTAGCTAGGTTCTCCAGAATGGTACTTATGACAATCTCAAAGTACACTTGCAGTCAAGACATTTTCTCTCTTCACATTGTGAAAGGAGATGGAAAGTCTTTCTGCATCTCTATCTTGGATACCATATGTCTTCTTCTTTTTCTTTTTGTGATGTGTATTTCTCCAGAAGTTTACCTTTTTGTTTCTTATTTCACAGCCATTTTCTCTGTCCTCTTGCCCTCAAGACAAAGAGAGTTTCATACTGAGTTATTTCCCATTTCTACTCTCTAATAGTCTCAAAATAGAAAATACCTTGAATTTGCTGCACTTGAAGAAATCATTCGCTGTCACGGATTCCTCAAAAAGAGTTGTCTGGGTACTGTTATATTCCAGCAAAACGCTCAAGAGCAGAGGCTCAGTGGCATTGTGCAACTGTATGCAAACACTCTGTGGAGAATCACTCCGCACCACTGTAGGGACCAGCAGCACATACTGACTGTAAGAAAGCAAGATCAGACCAGATCAGAGTTCAGTCAGGGCGGAAGGCTAGAGTTAAAAAGAGAGGAAAATGCTGCAGAAATGCCACACATCTGAAAGATGGGTTAGCTCAAAGTGGTAAAATATTTACATTTATTTCAATGACTTTTCCATAAAATGCTAAGAAATTACAGATGACATATTTTTGTGCCATATACCTTTATTTATTTATTTATTTTTCTGAGCTGAAAGACTGACATCATTCTATTTGGTGTTTTGTCCAGCATGATATTTCATCTTTCCATTCCAGGTATTTAGACAGACTTAATTGCTAAAATGTCTAACTTCCTGACAAGTATATATGCATTTATCCTGCCATGACCTTTAAGTATGTTTATGTGTATGCAAACCTCCGGAATCTCTTGTGAGAAGGAGTCCTATTTACCTTATTTTCAAGATTATTGACAAAAATGCCAATTGATTGTAGCAATTGTATTTGTTCTTTAGGCATTTCTTCCTCCAGATATGAGTTGATATATCCCAGGTTAAACAGCATAATATGCAAGAAATGATCCTGCCATACCTATCCAATCTTGCATAATATTCCAGGAAATACTCAGTCAACTTGGATGCTCTAGTCTCACACCACTCAATGTGCTGTTGCCTTTCCTGTTTTTCTTTCACTGATCTTTCTCAGTTATCCTGTCCTCTATAGTCAGGGCAGCCTTCCTCCCTGAAAACTTTCCTCCCCACTGCGAAAAAAAAAAAAAAAAAAAGAGGTTTTATGTGTTTAGCTAATCTTTTATTGCTGGCCAACCCTTCTCTGCTGTCCAGACTGGTCTTTCCAAATAATACATAAAAGAACTGAAGGGCAGGGTTTGTAAAGCAACATGAATCATGCAATCTTTTGATAATCCGATACCTTCCCTGCCTCCCCTCCTCTGTTCTGCTTGCTCATATTATCTTGCTTTTTACTTTCATTTTCCTGGTTTAATCAGATTTTCTGATATCCAGAGACTAGGATTAAAATGATCAAACCCAAGTGTGTATCAGAGAGATCTAAAGCCCTCTGACTTTCATTGAATGCTTTCCTTAAACTCTGAGAAGGGGATTTAAGATTCAATGTTTATGTATTTTTGAAAATCATATATGAAATCTTCTGTCTGTATGAAGCAGACATTGGCAGATCTGTTTAAGCCATGTGATGGCAGATTGAAACCCAGTAGTTATAAAAATCATAATTCATAATAATTATCATTATCATTATAATTATCATTCAGAATATCTTCTTGATAGCTAGGACCGTAACATCACTTCATACACCATGAAGGGCTAATGTGTGTCAATCCTGACAAATAACGTTATTGCTAACCTAGTAATCAAGCCTGAAGAGACTTGAATCTTTTCACAACTTCACCCATACTTCAAATTTCATCTAGGACTAGGTTTCTGGCACTCAAATTTCATACCAATTTTGTGATGACATCATTCCAAACCACGCTTCAATGTCATCATCATTCATTTCAGATACGTTACAGAACATAAGTTTCAAACACCCAGAATATTATATAGCAGCACCCTCAAAGAAACTAACTTGTAGGAAACATAATGAAGTATTTTGTCATAAAAGTACAAAATGCATTATCTCTTACGGTTCAGGAGACAC
Source organism: Eudromia elegans (assembly GCA_003342815.1). Lineage (NCBI taxonomy): Eukaryota > Metazoa > Chordata > Aves > Tinamiformes > Tinamidae > Eudromia > Eudromia elegans. The sequence continues at coordinate 1,396,186 of PTEX01000211.1, forward strand.
TGTGGCAATCCAGTGCAAGGAAAGAATACTCAGAAGAATCCTTGTCCACATTTCTGCCTTTGAAGAAGGCAGAGGAAACACTCTGAACTCAAGCAGTCAGCATGTCTTCTGGCTTTTAAACTGGCCTGACATAATGCTCCTCCTCCATAGCTTCACTCATATTCTAATAAAAGAGATTTACATAAAATTTGCATAGATTATTTTCCCCTCTCCTGTCTGTTCTCACACTCCATGAGTTCCCAAACAATAGCTTAGGGAAGGTCTCATATTTCAAATAGCTCTGGTAAGTATTGCAAGCCAAACCTGTCCCTGCCCATCTGGGTGTTTTATGGTTTTACCTCTGTCATTATCATGTCATCAATTCCTTGTCACTGAAGGTTCCTTAATGTTACAACTTGTTAATGTTTGACATTGCTTAAGCATTTCCATGTTCTAGGAAGATATACCCTAAATAGATCTCACAGAAAAAAAGGTAATTATAATAGTGCTATTGTATGCCTGTTTGGGACCTGGACATTAGTAATATGTCATTAGACTGCGTCTGCATTCGGAAAGGCACAGGAGGAAACTCCTGATTCTAAACTGGCTTTTTAAAAAATTTATTTTACTTTTTTTGCTGTATATAATAGCATTCAGGAAGGAGTTGTGTTGTATAACTCTGTATCACTTTTGCCAGACATCAGGACAAGCATATCTCTTTTTAGAGAAAGGAATCTTGTGACATTATTTAATTTGTTCACTCATCTCTCTACCAGTCAGCTTCCTCCCCATACACCTGTCCCTCCATCAAATAACTCACATCCCATGTTGTTGAATATTAAATACATTTGACAGAGAAGTAGAAGTTTTGGAATAATCAAGTTATAATATCATAAAATAATTTTAAATAAAATTTTAAAATTTAAACAAATTGTTATTTTAAAATTAAATTATAATTTCAAAGTTTTAAAATTTAAATTTTAAAGGGATCTGACATTAGATAGTCTAATCTCTTTTTCTAGACAGGGCTAATTTCAAAGCAAAAGTAAGTTCTCAAAGCTTTGTCCCATAAAATTTTGAGTATCTCCAAAAATGGAGAGTCCACATCATCGCTGCCTTGACATTTGCTGTCATGCTTAATCATCCATGTTGTGAAGAACTTTTTTCCTTATATCAGAATTTGACTTTACTATAGTTTGTATAGTCTGTTGTCCCTATCCTTTCACTCTGCATCATTCTGCCTGAGAAGAATCTGGCTCAGTCGTCTTTAAAATCTGCAAGTTTTGGAAGATGCCACTGAGGCCACCTTTATTCCCAGAGGCTAACAAACCTGGCTGTTTTACTTGTCTCTGTAGGTCATGTGTTCCACGATGGACCATGCTAGTGGTCTAGACCTTTCACTGGACTGTCTCTGGTATATCAATGCCTTCCTTGTACTGGGAAGCCCAAGACTGGACATAGAACTCCAGATATGGTCTCATAAATGTCAGATAGAGGGAACGAATCAATGTTCTTGATCTTCTAGCTAAACTCTTGCTAATACAGCAGAAACATAGGAAATTACGTAATCTGTGGCAGTGCATGACTGTATTCACACTCTTCCCTAGGGAAAAAAAAAAAAACAGAAAAAAACAAGGTAGCTAATCAACATGTGCGTAGCTCCAATACTGGGAAAATAAAAGGCAAGTTCCCTTCCTCTTCCTTAGCCCAACAAGTGATCATTGGGAATAGGAAGCTGAACATGCTATAGTAACATTTTGAGACCTAGGGATATTGAAGAATGGGTTAGGCAATGCAAAGTGGACCCAAAATTATTTAAGCTGTAGAAATTCTAGAAAGAGAATGAGGGCTATTATGCTTCTGTGGTATAAAAGGAGGTATAACTGTAGAAAAACAGACTTTATTAGCTTCACTGCTTATGGTATGATATGGTGTTGCTAGGGATTCAGTCATGCATTCTTTTTAGCAGAATAAGCAGTACTCAGAACTATCCCTGTCTAACCTGCTCAGCTACATATCTTTCCCAACAGCTTTCTGTTGACCAACTAGAGTCCTCAGAAAACTGCTTCAGGTGCTGGTGGAGCTATTTTTTATTCCCAATGAAGTATTAGTGAGAAACATTGCACAAATATTCCCAGAAAGACCTTACTCCAGTGTGATGATGCGGCATGGTAGTTGGATGGTGTGCAAATAGGGCAGTCATATTGTGAAGAAAGCTGCTGCTTTGATTGTAGAAGGCAGAAGAAAGCTAAAAATATTTTAGGAACATATTTGTATTTGCAATTTTGATATGCCTGAGACTCTATGTATTATAACTTCCAATAGGCAATATTCGTATTAAAAATGGAAAAAAAAGTTTAATAGAACTCTATTTTTTTTCTGATCTTCACGCCTGTAAGAAAGTTTGAAGAATCCTAGAATATGCTATATAGAGTTAAAGTTATTATCTGACAGGCAAGTTTCAAAATATATTTTGTCAAAATTAAAAGTTTCCACAGAAATATTTTAACAACAATGACATGTTCGAGGTAAGAATGTAAAGCACTATTTTTTCTTGGATAGTGCTCTATCAGGTAATAATAGGTATTGGGTATAAAGAAATAGGCAAAAAAAAAGAGAATTAATCACTTTCAGATCATTGATGGAAATTACTGCCATATGCCTTTATGTAAAAGGAGATTTTTGGTGATACATACATATGAAAAAGAAAACATATTTGCAGCACATGATCAGATGGTCACATCACTGATGGACCAGATCTTCAATGATTCCTTCAAACCCCAACTATTCTGTGATTTGAAAAACAGATTTTTTACAGGACATTATGTTCAGGACATCATGTTCAGAGCAATTAAGTAGCATGTGTTTCTCTGAAAACTACCTTTTGAATTCACGACCTCAGTAAATCTGCTGATCCAAGGGGGCTTTTACACTGTAGCAGTGGTGTGATATTAAAACAAGTTCAGCTCTTTGCATATGTTAGTACCATGCCAGTGACAATTCTTAAGAAAACCTCAAGTATTCCTGACTACAATTGATTACAAATGCCCTTAGCAGCAAGGACAAAAGAAAATGCTTTGGCTTGTATGATTTATGAATACGGAATGGGAGAGGAATAGTCATATAGAAGCCTGGGAATCAGGATTTACCTGAGGGGAAATAATGAATATTCAAACAGAGCAGTGACAAGATATGACCTCAGAAGATGCCTTGATACTCGAGGCCATACAAACTGACCTGTTTACTTTAGACTGGCACAATCATTCTTGTGCATAAGAAAAGATGTATCTGGAGATGATAATCTGCCTAGAATATTGCTGTAATGAGATACAGTGCAAAATGCCCTTCAAGACCAAAGCAATGTAAATCCAAATATAAATTTCACATGTATACTTGTTTTTCATAGAAGAGTCATGTTGTGTGCTCTTAGGACAGCAGGGAATCATGTTGTCCTCAAATAGTTCAATCTGAACTAGTTAACGCATTTTCTGTCTCTTATGAAGAAACTTTATATAAATAGGCATATGTATCTTTATTTTATTCTTTTTATTTATTTTTTATTTTATTCTTTTATTTTATTTCTGAAATAGAATGGCCATAATTCAAGGGGACACTGCAGTTTGTGCATTGGAGACTTCACATTTTGTTTTCCTTATGAACAAAGTTGAATTTGTTAATCCATTTTATCAAATCAGATTCTTCTGTGCTCATATTCTCTTTTACACTAGACGTGTAACTGCAGGACACTGCACAGATTTTTAACAAGCTCAGTGATTTGTACATAAATTGCATTCAGAAGAGAGAATTCTGTGGGGCAGGAGACACAAGATGGAAAGTGTAACCTAAGTAATCATATTTTAGTTATCGGAAAGAAAACTTTCAATCAATTTCTTGGGAAAGGAAAACATAGTATAGACAATGGGTAATAAATAAAAATAAAGTGTAAAGCAGATGCCCATTGACATGCTTTAATTACCAGTATGTTCTTTCTCAGTCAGTCTGTAGAGGATCACTGGGCTACATCATAGCCAATTCATTGCAGAAGACGAACTTAAAGAGTAGCTCCTTTCACTAACTAATAACAGAAGCTCAATACTGAAACTTATCTGATGTTGGAAAATGGATGCTTCTACTCTTCTGAAATCAATAAGCTACTTTTTCCCTGTGTGATCTGTAACCAAAGGACAGGATTGTATCAAATTGAATTCAGCACATTCAAAAGAACAATTCACTTATATAAATAAAAAAAGTCCCAGAATAAAAAGCTATGCATGATTTGCAAGCTATTTCTATGTAAACTCGTAATTCATGTGGCTTCCTAAGAGGAAAGGAAGATAAACAGAAACAGCAATGTTCAAGTTTCCCTTGGTTCAACAGAGTAAATCTTATGATTTTATTAGTGCTATTAGTGCTCTTAGCTTCTAACTTGCTGAAAATAAGGCTACCATGCAAAAAGGTTCCTCCTTAAATTATTAGAGAAGTGCTTTGAAAAATCATTAGTATTCAGTGTATCTGGAGAATTGAGAACCATCATATACAACAATGTACCAGAACATTGGTGCATATTCCTCTGAAAGATAGGTCTCTAGGGAAACCTTTGCAGTTGAGAAACACCCCAGGAAAAATAATATACATATATATATTCAGCAACTGACACTAGTCACTAAATATTTCCCCTGGGTTACTGTGAAAGGTATCTTGCCCTGATGCATAACCTTAATATTCCTGGATCATAATACTGTGTTAAAGCACTCAGCCTCTTGTTTAGGCTGCATCAAAAGAAGTAAAAATTGCAGTTCCTCAGGGAACATAGGGACTCCACCTGCTGTAGTCCCTATCATAGGAGTGCTCTATATGAAGATGAATGAGGCCCTTTAGTTGTAGTCCAAAGTAGGACTGGGATGGGGATGCAGCACTTCATCATACCCGTAGCACGTTCCACAGCAGTGAAAAGCCACTCTTTTGTGAGATGTGCTAGAATAACACCATGATAAACAGTAATTATGATTTTCATAATCTCATGATGACTACAGGCAATTAGGCAGCAATTGTGCAAAATTCTCCAGACGATGTTCTTGATTGCCCTTGGAACTGCCAGGAACTGGGAGTGGTGGACATGGGCGTGCTGTTAGAAACATGGAAGAGTGAGCAGGAAGCAAAAGTAAACTAAAAAGCAAAATGATCATTGAATAATTTTTTTTCTGTCAAACAGAGAAAAACTGTCCCCTGACAAAGGGGACTCTTCATAGTGAAGACTGCCAAGGAGGAAGAGGAGAGGGCCTGCTAGCAAATTCGTGGGAATGGTCCATGATATGTCTCCTGTCAAAGTAGCAGGTTAGACCAAGGCAGTAGGCAAGTGATGTGTGTCTGCAGCCATTCAGAGATGAGGGACTGTCTGAGGCCCTACTCAAAGCTACTGCAAGTGCACCAACACATGGCGAATGCACATACTATCTATATGTTCTGCTTTCCAGGCAGCAGGCAAAGTCCTTCAACCAGAAGAGGGGAGAAGCTCTGGCTTTACAGCACCGCCAGGTGGAATCAGCCTCTGCTGTTTATCAGAGGTAGCTATTGCCCTAGAAGGAACTGTTGCACTTTCAGGCACAGGGGCAAGAAGACACCAGGCTGATGTTCTGGCTCGCCCCTGCTGCCTCAGGCAAGCCAGGGTGACAGCCCTGGGGAGAGGTCCCTAGATTTCCCTGAGGAAGTTGGACAGTGCTCAGCCAGGGTTCTACACAGTTGCTGAAGCAGTAGGGAGGGGGTTGTGCTGTTTGTCAGAAGGTGGGTGGCAGCTGTGACTTTTCCAGGGGAAAACCTGCTCATGGCTTCACGGAAGCACGCTGCTTGCAGGGCTGGCCTTGTCTCACAGCACTGCCAGTGCCACAGGGTTGCTGAGCTTGTTGACGTGCTTCACACAGGACAGTGTTGGGCACCTGGGTCTGTGTCTGCGTGATACTTCCTGTTCTGGAGCTTCGGTAGTCACAGAATCACAGAGTGATGAAGGTTGGAAGAGATCTTTGGTGATAATCTAGTCCAACCTCCCTGCATAAGCAGTGTCACCTAAATCACACTGCACAGGAGTTCATCCAGGTGGGTTTTGAATATCTCCAGAGAAGGAGCCTTTGTGTATTCTCTAGGTAACTCTTCCAGGGCACTGTCACTCTTACAGTCAAGAAGTTCTGGGGTTTAGTTTCCAAATTCAGGGGAAACTTATTGTGTTTCAGTTCCTGTTCGTTGCCTCTTGTCCTATCCCTGGCCACCACTGAAAAGAGTCTGACTCCATCTTCTTGACACTCTCCCTTAAAGGATCTGTATACATTGACAAGAGAAGACGATAGCCTTGGGTGTCACTCTGCTGAATATCTCACTGTTGGTTGCCACACCCTTTCTCTCTTTCTCACTGTTGGTTGCCACACCCTTTCCCTCTTCCTCTCCTTGTACTGCCTGTAGTGCCTTGCTGGCCTCTGCAGGGGTCTGTGTCAATGGAGCCACCAAAAATTGCAAGGTCTTGGCTTTTGTAAAGTGTTTCAAGATGTCAGGCAAACAAGGTCCCTGAAGAGGAAATTTGTAATGTGGGCACCAAACTGAAGAGTCTGCAGGACCTCTGTTAAAATCGCAAGATATATTCTCTGTGACACAAGATGAATACCAATGGGTCTGCAGTGGAAGAGAGACTTTTTGGTGAGGTACCCATCAGGGACTCTTGCAGATGGCAGCCCTCCACTCTTTCTGAGCTAGACATTAAGACTTTGAGATGATAGGGCAACAAGGGCAGCTTTTGCTCAGTTCACTTGGAAGTTTCCGTTGGAGGTTGATCTTGCTGCTTGGCTTGACTTATTCTGTTGCATTCCTCTACATTACTGAAATGCTGCAGGATGCTCCACTCCTCTTGGGGAGCAAGTAGTAGAATAAAGTGCCTCAGTATTTATCTTAGTAATATGTATTGATCCCATGATGGTGCAAACTGCATACCTGGCTCAGTTGATATACCTAAGGGGTTAAAGCATGTTTTTTCTAACCTGCATCTTTTTGTGGGAGGATGGAAATTTCTGCTTTTGGACTCATAGCACTGCTCTGTACGCTGAATCATGTTTAATTTTGTTCATTTTAGTTCTCTTTAGTTCCCTTTGCTGCTATCCTAAAGCAGAATGGGAAGCTGATTCACTGTTTTGCTGCTTGCCCTTTGGAGGACTAGACTGAAGCCTTGATCGATGTGCAGAGTATATAATCTGAGTAGCACTTGTGTTTACAGAGCAGAAGAGGAGCTGGGAACTTGTGTCTTACAACATGGGCATTCAGCTCATGCCTCTGCAACAGCATGACCTGCACGGGGCAAGATGAGGCTCCGCAGGGAGTATCTGGCTTCTCAAGATGCTCAAGTCAGATTATCCTGTATGGAGCTGTTTCTGTTGCGCTACCTGCTGGTGCTAGTACTGCGCATAGGGACCAAGTGCATCCATGAGTAAAATTGCTCATTACAGAGGAGGCAATGGGCGTATCTTAGCTTAGACTGCTGTGTGTCTGCCTCTGCAGTGGGTCTGGTTGGCTTCCTTTGCCTTCATGTTGCCTGAAGGGCAGGCTTGTTCCACTTTTGCTCTAGATTTCATGCAGCATTTAGCATCCATCAAACTTGTTGCTGATCATGGGAAATGTGAAAGGAGGGCAAATCTGGACATGAAAGATGATGAAGTGTGTAACTTTCCTTTCCTACTTGGCAGGATTTTGGCAGAAAAATACCTTTTGTCAGAAAAATTAGAGACATGTCCAATTCTGTTATGTCTTTCACAGAATCACAGAATGGTTGAGGTTGGAAGAGACCTCTAGAGATCGTCTAGTCCAATCCTCCTGCTTCAGCAGGGACCTCTAGAGCATGTGGCACCAGGTGGCATGCAGGTGGGTTTGGAAGATCTCCAGAGAAGGAGACTCCACACCCTCTCTGGGCAACCTGTCCCTTGGCTCTGTCACTCTCACAGGAAAGAAGTCCTTCCTCACATGGACACGGAACATCCTATGTTTATATTTGTACCCATTACCCCTTGTCCCAACACTGACCACTACCAAGAACAGTCTGGCCGCCTCCTCCCTACAGTCATTCCTCAAGTACTTATACATATTGATTAGATCCCCTCTCAGCATTCTCTTCTCTAGGCTAAACAGGCCCAGCTCCTTTAATCTTTCTTCATATGATAGGTGCTCCAGTCCCTTAATAATCTTTGCTGCTCGTTGCTGGATCCTCTCTAGAAGCTCCATGTCCCTACTGTACTGAGGAACCCAGAACTGCACACAGTACTCCAGATGAGGAGTTTCAATACACAACAGTGCTAGGACTCCAGGAACACTCCAGGTGTGCCTGTGACCCTGTATCCTGAATCTCTGCTTGATGCCAATTCACCACTGAACAGCCTGGAAACTAAAATTTGTACCTCTTCAGAATAATAAAAGTCATAAACCTGGTAGAGACTCCTCTCTTCTAGCTAGCTTGGTCTCTCTTTGTACCACTTCTTGCTCTACGAGTTACAAGTGATTCAGTCACTTATCTTTTCCCTTATTATTGGACCCCACCATGTTCCTGTGAGGAGACAGAGGTTGAGGATGAGCGAGACCCAGACCCTCATCCACCTACCATGGCTACTTAGTCTCCTGCTTGACTTTCTCAAGAGCCAGTCACGAGGAACATAGGTCTCTCCTCATCTGGTGGCGTCTGTCCAATATGTGTTGACATTCAGGTTGATGTAGAAGGTCTAGCATACAATAGCTTTCTTGCTGAAACACGTGATAAACTAAGAAAAAGGAGAGAGCTCTAGCTCAGCTGCAGAGTGAGCAGAGTGCAGGAACCTGTCCCTCATCTTTCTTGAGTGATATTTTGTTTGGAAGAAAAAGCAAGTCAGCTGGGTAAGAAGGAGACCTTTCTGGCAAAGTTCAGTGAGCGTGGATTAGTTGTCATATTTGTTTTGCTGATCCGTGTACATTTTCAAAGGCTCTTGAGCAATCTATTTGTAATGTTAAGCATAGGTGTTTTCTTTGCCTTTTACCTTCACCTACGTTAACTTAAGAATGAGGAAGGTTGGGGAGTGACAGAGCATCCCTCATATGCAGGCACAGCCAGACTTGTGACATCTTGGCAAATGCTCCAAACTCTCCTAAATGCTTCAGCCTCTTCTAAAATGTAATAGAAATTCTGAATCCCTGTGGTTTCTTTTTTCTTAAACACA
>PTEX01000212.1:7205-80043 GCA_003342815.1 Eudromia elegans
GTCCCTCCCGCCCTGCACCCACCGCCCCCAGCAGCACCCGTCACCCCGGGACGTGCCCAGCCACGGCGCGGCGCCCCACAGAGCGGAGAGCTCCGGAGCGCCGTTAAGGGATGGAGATTTCCCACGCTGTAACGCCCGCGGGCCCAACGGACCCCCCCCCCCCACGGGGACTTGCAGCAGGGCAGGGCGCGCGTCCCCAGATAAAAATCAGTTCATAGGAACTGCAAACAAGGAAGTTGCCGCAAGGGAAAAAAGAACAGCAGCAACGAAAACTCAACGCGATGGCTCCACCGCACTGCCAGGCTGCCAGGAGGCCCGCGGACACCCACCACCCTCCCGGCCCGCGGCTCCCGCCCCTCGGGAAAGCTCCACCACGGGAGCCCGCTGCCCCGCGCAGGCCCCTGTCGCGACATGGCGCCCGGCGGCCTCCCCCCCGCGCCCGCCCGGGCCCCATCGCGACATGGCGCCCGCCCTCCCCTACCTCCCGCCGCCTCCTCCTCCGCGCGCACCGCGGGCGGCAGCGCGAGCAGCGCCAGGAGCAGGGCCAGGGCGGGCGGCAGCCGCGGCGCGGGGGCGGCCGGGGCCATGGCGCGGCCTGCTGCGGCCCGGGGCGGCGCCGCTAAGTAGGGCCGGAGCGGGGCGGGGCGGAGCGGGCTATGGCGCGGCCGCTGCCCCCGGGGCCGCGGCGGGGCCGCCCCTGCTCGTCCTCGCCCGTCCTGCGTGCCGCGGCTGCAGGCGGGGGCCGGCGATGCCTTGCCGCCCGTGGAGCGGAACGGCCACGGGATGGTGCCAGAAGCTCGGTAGGAGCGCGAGCCCGGCACGGGGCTGCGCTGCCCGGGCACCACCAGCCCCGTCGGGAGCGCCCGGAGCTCCGCGGGCTCGGGGAGACGGTCCCGGCGGGAGCCTCGGGAGCTCGGCAGGGACCGGGCGCCTCGGGGCGGCCCTCGGGAGCTCGGCAGGGACCGGGCGCCCCGGGGCGGCCCTCGGGAGCACCGGGAAGCGTCACCCGGGGCCCCGCGGGGTGCCAGGGGGGGGGGCAGCGCATCCTCCATGCGCCTGCCCCGCTCCCCCGTGCGCCGCGCGGGCCTTTCCCTCTCCTTATTAGTCTGGGAAGGGGGTTTCGGGGGCGGTTCAAGGCGGCCTGGAGCGGTTGCCGTGGCGACGGTGCTGGAGTCACCGCTGCCATGGGAACGCCCGCCTTGGCATCGCCTGGATATCTTCCTCGAGGAGGAGGAGGAGGAGGAGGAGGGCGGCATGGGCGGCGTGGTGTTATTGCCCGGCCCCTCGCTGGCTGCAACGGGACAGTCTCCAGGGCGGGGGGGGGGGGTAAAATTAGCCCGTCACGAAGCCCGCGCCTTGTTTTGGTCGGAGCGGGGAGGATCCTGCCCGAAAAGGTTCACTCTGATGGAGGAAAACCAAAAAAAATATAATATTATATATATAATATATATCATGAGTTGAGACCGGCTGTTTTCCTCGCCTTTCTCCAAAGGTTTCTCTGGATCCCAACGCCCGAGAGGGCCCACGCTGGCCAGAGAGGCTCCAGGGGCCCCATTTTGGGGAGTGAGGGCTCCCCATGGGAGAACCCGAGGCTGTCGTCGTCGTCGCCGGGGCCCGAGTGGCCATCGCAGCGAAAACCCCATGGATTGGCCGGCTAAACACCGCCCGAGCCCCACAAGTTACACGGGAAGCGTTCGGCCGACCCCCGCAGCGCTTCGCTCTCCGTAAGGGACAACCGCGGCACTCGCCGTCATCACGACCCCACGTTTGTCAGCTGGGCTTCTCCCTCCAGGTCACTCCTCCCGGCCGGGGAGGGATTCACACCTCGGGGCTGCTTTCCTGCCTTTCTGTTTGTTTGTCTGTTTCAATGAGGTTTTACAACCACTTCTGTCCCCGGCGCTGAAATTCTCTGCTTTCCTCTGGGCACATCCTGGCTGTTCAACGCTTCCCGCTCTCCGGTGCCCATTGTTCCTTAGGATTGCCCTTTTCGGGCCTGTATCAGGCGCTTGGTTAGTTTATATTCCTATCTCCTGCCCCAAAACATGCGATCTCGTCAATAAAATCTGTGCAAAAAGTAATGCAAAGGCGCAGAAAAGCCCTCGCGGCGCTGGCTCACGTCCTGTTTCTCACTGCGCCCCATGGCACCCGTGCGGGTTCGGGCATCGTGTTTTCCATCGGTTGGGAATCTCCTGTGGCCGCGGGCAACCAAGGCTTGTGAGCAATCCCGCAGCCTTTGCAGCCTCGAGTCCACCCAGCTTCTCTGGAAGCGCCTCCTCCGAGCAGCCCTCCGCTCGCACAGCGGCACTCAGCGTGAAGAGCGCGTCCCACGGCCCCCTTTCTGCCCCGGACGCTTCGGTTTTGGTTCTGCTTTTGCACGCCCGGCACTTGGGCTTTGCACGCGCCGCTCTGGCGCCGGCGCTTGGAGCCTCTGCCTGCGTTCGCCAGCGGGGCCGCGGCTGAGTAACGCGGCCCACGGCTCCGGGAACGTGTGACACGGAGCGGTGAATCCAGCTCCGCTGGCGTCTCCCAGCCCTGCTGCGGGCTGGTTTCTAATTCCAGCTCTCCGCAGCCCTGGAATGTGACAAATTCTGCTGAAATCACGCACGAAAGAAAGTTTCTTCTTTTCTGATTCGTCGTGTGAGCCTGAGTGTCCCCCCTCGAAAGCTTTGTCCTTTCTGCAGGTGCCATCTTCCTCACCTTTCCCAGCGCCCTTCACCTTCCTCTTGCAGCAAGTGCTGCCATTCCACAAATCGGAAAAGTGGGGAAAGAGGTAGCCCAGGGAGGCGGCCTCTGCCATCACTGTGTCCGGAGAGCGTCTTGGGGTGGATGGAGCCGGAGGACGAGATTCCTCAGGCCACCAACTCGCTTGGCTCGTGCCTCTGCTCAGAGACCTGCCTTCACCTGCCTCCTCACTGAAAGGGCAAAGGAAAAAGAGAAACAAATCCCACAGGGAAAAAAAAAAAAATCACTATTTTTCAGTGAACCCAACAACAACAACCACATCAAAAAAGTCAACTCTGAGACTGTCGTGGCTATATTTAGTTGGAACTTTTCTGTCCAGGATTCAGACTCTATTTGGAAACCTCGTACCTTGGAGCGCGGCCAAGCATCTCGTTTTTTATACAGTAATCCCTCAGCATATGGCAAACGCTTCTCATCTCCCAGTGGCTGCAGCACCAGCCTGGGCAGCGCCGTGGCGGACGCTTTTCGGCTCAAACCGACACGAGCGGGCTGGCTACGGCTGAGGACTCCTATGGGAGACCCAGTGGGTCTTTTAACAGACGCGGGCTCTTTAGGCAACCTTAAAAACCTCCACGAACACCAGAGCAGCCCCAGCCTCTGGCTTCCAGCCACTGTTTTAGGGGCAGTCGCCCTCCTCTTTGGAGCTGGTGTCCTTTGGGAGCCTTGTGGCTGGCAGGAGGTTTTGGAGGCACGCCAGATGATTGCCCCTAAACCACCCTGACGTGTTCTGGAGCACTCAGACGTCGTCCAGGTGGGAAAGCAGCTTCTGGCTTATTTTTGCCTCTCTCTCTCTCTCTCTCTCTGCTGCAAATGCTGTTAAAATTCCCATATCACGTGCTGGGAGTTATGGGTTTGACACAACCATTGCCCGGAGCGCGCTGTAATTTAATTCCTGGTAATGTGGCTGAGGCTTGGGGCCAGCAGTCCGGGGCAGGCCGCCTGCGCACGCGCCTGAGCGACGCTCGGGGAAGCACCACCCGTGCACGCAGCGGCTCGCGGCGTCCCCACGGGCTCGCGGCGTCCCCACGGGCTCACAATGTCCCCGGGACCACGCGCCACGCGCCTGTCTCAGCTCCTGTCCCGCACAGGGCTCTCCCCGGCTCGATGCCACCAAGGCTCTGAGCAGGAGAAGATGCTCCCCGGCAAGAGGGCCACAAAGCAGATCAGCGCCTGGGTGCCGCACGCTGACACAAATTGGGATGTGGAGCCCTTCGGTAGCAGCGATCCGTCATTGAGGGTGCCCGTCGGGTCCTATTGGAGACCACACGGAGCCCTGGCCGTTGTAAGGGGGAATTCTGACTGCGGATGAACATCGTTGATCGGGGCAATTGCTGCAGCACAGGGACGTTCGTCATCAAGGCCTTCGACACTGCAAATGGGAAAGGCAGCAGAGGCTCTGGGCTTGTGCACAGCTTTGCATGTGAGCATTCCCAACGGCCTCCCTCCTGGGAACACTGTGAGCAGCGCAGGCCCTGGGAGCCAGGGGAAGCAGAAGCAGAGGTTCCCGAGCGGTGCGGCAGGCGTGAAACACAAGGAAGTGGGAACCAATCAAGGGAAGCAGATCAAAGTCATACGGCCCTTTGAAACATTTTAGGACTACCGTATGAATGATCAAGTTCGACAAAAATAGCTGCTTGAGAGCCTTCAAACTTAAAATCCTGTGTCTGTCTCTTAATTCAGGTGCTTAAGGGGTTTGTGAAGTATACACCTAAAGTGATACACCTAAAATACTCTTACTGCTCGCTCCCAAGAGCAGAAGACCAGCATCAAAGCAGCTCTTGGACCAAAAAAAACAAAGAGTAAAGAAAAAGCCAAGTAGTTTGAAGAGGTCCTTCTAACTGAGGGATATCATCTGGAGAAAAAGCAGCGCCAATGAGGGCAAAAGACCCTTGAGGTCTCCTGCAGTCCTGCTCCTTACTCAGCCTGAGAGGGTTTCTGACGGGGCTAGTTTAGTCTTGCTCATTGAAGAGAGGCCAAAGCCAATGACTGAGGCAAGAAATGTGCCAGTATCTGCTCCAGCTTGACCCGGGTGACAGTTACGGGGCTCTCCATGTGAATGTATCTAACCATCCTCTGAGAAATCACTTCTCCAAGGCCAGGCCTCTCGGTCTCGAACAGTGCTGCTTCCCTCTAGTAACCTGGCCGGCATCTCCGCAGCCCCACACCATCCTCTTGGTACCACAGCCCTTGCACCAGATGCTTCTCCGTTACAGCACCGGGTCTGCAGAGTTCGCAGCTGACGCAGAGCCTTCTCCTGGCGGCACCATCGAGAGGAGGTTCTTCTGCACCTCCTCGTCCACGTGGCACCAGGTGGCACCTCATGGCAAGGCAGGTACGCTCTTGGCTCCCCGTTGCTCCTCCAGTGCTCAGAACAGCACCAGGTACGACGGTACCTGGGGGCGGCAGAATGAGCAAGCCCGGGGACAGGACGTGCCTGCGGTTGCGGGGACAGGCGCCCCGTGGAGATGCTCCCGCCTGCACCAGTGGTGCTCCGCGCTCGGCTTCAGCCCTCTGCTCAGCTACCGCTTCTGCTCGCGTTGGTGGGAAAGGCTGGGAAGCAGCAGCAGAGCGAGAAGGATGGAGCGATACTCCTACAGCACCCAAACGTCTGCCGGAACTGTTCCAACATTACACAGATTAGTTGAAACAGCCATTAGTATGTTCCCTAAACCCCTGTGATTCATCTGCAGAGGCTCAGCTCAGCTATATCTTTTCATGTTCCAAAAATGTGGCATTTTCCTAAATCACATGGGCTTTTTGTGCGGTTATTATACACCTACGGGTCCGGCTGTTCCCTCTGGGCTGCTTTCTAAATGGTGGCATCCTGCTTGGAAAGTGCCAGGTGTGTGTGAATAACACACGCTCCCTTTGCACCAGGTGTAATTTGGTCGTGTCGCGTTTGGTTCCTGCAGTCTGAGAACGCTGCCTGCTCCTGGAGGATGGTGCTTTTCACCTCCAACAACATGAACTGCCCTTGTCCCCGCAGCTGCAGGGAGCCGGGCAAAGCAGACGGATAGAGGTTGGGATCTGCCCTGTCACCCTTCCTAGAAGAGAAGCTTGTAGGAAACCCAGGCAACCAGGCCAGCACTTGTGGGTTAAGGATGTTGTTCATGGAGCTACGAAGAGGTAGGGACCTCTCAGGGGACGAGTTCTGCTCAAAGGAATAACTAGAGCTGCATGGGATCCGCACCTCCCAGAAGAGGGAGGGATTCCCGAGCAGCTCTGTTCTGCAGCAAGGATTTTTGCTGTAATTTTGGCTTTTCTCAGTCTCAGCTACTTCAGGCTGGGAAGTTTCAGCTCGCGGTGCCAAATGCTGCCCTGTCGTGTTTATTAATGCTGGTTGTAAAACCTTGGCAGCAAAGCGTCCTCAAGCAGGCCTGCAGAAATCCTGCCGGATCCAGCGCCTTCCAAGCAGATGGGCCTTATTAAGAGATGTCACACGGCTGACAGCACCTGACAGCTCCTTGACTCGCTTCCCTGGCCTTGCCAGCGCGGAGAGCTGAGAGCGGAGGGCCGTGGGACGCCCCCACGCGCGGCTGCGCCTCCCCGGCCTCTCCTCCTGCTCTCCTCTGCGTGCAGAGGACGGAGCTTCATGGGGACGAGGCTCCCTCAGCTCTTGGTGCTCGAGGTGGCCAGGCGAGCGCTCCTTGCGCGGTCCAAGGAGCAAATGACATCCTGGCCACGGGGTCCTACCAGAGGCAGATGGAGCCAGGGCTGACCCTTGCTCAAGGAGAACGGTGTCACCTCCCAACCCATGGAGAACGACTCTCCTCTCTCAACAGCCGGTGGTTCCTGGTTGCAGGCCATCGAGCTGCACGCTCTTGCTTTTGGCGTTGGCTTCCTGGGGTGGCTTCTGCACCCCAAGATTGCCACCCTTGCAATGCACAACTGTCAAGAAACCTGCATCAGGCTTCGACCCCATTGGAGGAGAGAAAGGGGGGATGCGGGCAGCATACCCGAGACACCTTCATTTTGTCTTGGAGCTCCCATCGCTCCTCCAGGACACCCATCTGGGGGAGTGTTTTGGGGATGTAGGCAGGACCGGGGTCTCTTAGTTGTGAGCCCAGACCTGCCTGGCATCGTCTGCTTGTAGCTCGTGGCAGGTACCGCGCTGCCCGCTCTGAACCCTTGTGCCTCCACCGCTGCCCTCCTCTTCCTCAGCTGCCTGGAGGTCACTCGGGAGTGCAGGAAAGGAAATCAGGGCGGTGCTGATGCTCAGCAGAGCAGCGGGCGCCAAGGCCGGGAGCGTTTTGCCACAGGAATCCCCCTCCCGCTGCAGATCCCGGCGCCGCGCTCTGCCCTCTCGGGAAGGACCGGAGAAGCCGTGGAGTCTGCTGGTGCCCAGGTGTGCAATGATGGAAAATCACCTGCGGGAAAGCAAAAGCCCAATCACCTGGAGTTCGTGGATGTCTGAAACACGGGACGTGGATGTTTGGGAAGGAAACCTACCCCGGGAGATCGGCAACAGAATCACAGGATTGGGCTCAGTGACTTGGGACATGGCAGCTTGAGGGACGCGCACAGATGCTTCCCTTGGGGGTTTCCGCAGCGCGAGTCCCTTCGATTGCCATCCCATCTCCTCGTCTGCTGCGCTTTTCCCTGATTTTGCCGCCATAGGCCCACACAGCGCTGTGCCCAGGTGGGTGGTGAGCTCGGGAGGAGGGCGGCAGGAACAACCAGGACAAGGTCCCCAGCCTTCCCGCCAAGGAACGCAGCTCGGCTCCACTGGGCTCCACCCCTGCAGCTCCGTCCTGCGCGGGCGGCCGTGCGGTTTTCCAGCGTCTCCTTCTGGAATTACGTCCAGAATTCCTTCTGGAATTACGTCCTCTGGACGCGAAGCTCCGCGGTATCCAAAGGAGCCAGCACTCACGCTTTTCCTAACAGCCCTCGGGGGAAATAAGCGGAAAGGTGAACCTCATGGCCTTTCGGAGGGATCAGCAGCAGCTTCGCAGCTGGACTGTGTGCCCCTGGAAACGTGGACACTGGTGGGCACTGAACAAAATGAGTTACTGAGTCCTGGAACGAGGCACGAGAGGTGACCCGGGTTTCCAAAGGGGGATCTTTGCCAGGCAAAATGTGGTGGCTGTTTTGGAAAGGGCTAGAGGAGCCAGTGCAGCACGGGGAGAAACCCAGGGCTTGAGCTCACGGGAACCGGGCGATGGGAGCGATCCAGAGCGCTGGGAAAGCCGCTCCCGCACTTGGAGCTGCGGGAACGCAGCGGCCTCAGACGGCATCGCCCCGAGCGGGCGGGCGTGCGCGTCATGGAAGAAAAAATAATTTAAAAGGGACTTTTTTAATCTGTTTTGGCATATTTAGTGTTTTCTTTTGATTTATTTGCTTCCTTCCAGCCCACAGGGAATAGCAACTGGGGGCAAATGCTCCAGAGTGGCAGAGATGGAGGCGCAGGGGCTGGAAAACAACTAAAACTCCCCAAAGCAGCAACCAAACCCAAAGGGATAGGATGAGAAGGGGATGGGGGCGAAGGGGTGCATGGGGACAGATGCCAGGATGAAGGTCCAGTGCCATTTAGGACCTCAGGAGCAGCTGAAGGCAGGGAAACTGTTACCAAAACCTGTGCAACAGGGTTAATAAATACATTATTAAGAAATTATTAAGAAATTATAAATAAATTGATTAATTAACTAATCATCACGCTGCTTATTAAATATACTTTACTGCCAAATAAGTAAATCAGAGAGGCATGAGGACTGCTAACTTTATTCACGGTCCTTTATTCCTGCACCGTGAGTTTGGCCTGGTGCTCTCCGGCAGCCCCGAGGCTGCGGTGAAGGGCAGCCATGGTGGGTAGGGGGGGAGGCTGGTTTGCTGCCTCCATCAGCAGGTGGAGCAAGGAGGGGACAAGGTGGGGGGCAAAAGGGGAGGCTCTTTCTCCCCTCCTCCTCCTGCTCCTCCTTGAGGCGGCGGCGGCGGCGGCGGCCGCTGCCCTCGCCGGGCGCCCATCGCCGCGGCCCCGCGCCTGCCGCCGAGGCTCCACCTTCGGCACGGGGCGGAGAGCGGGGGGCGCAGCCGGAGCTGTCAGCGGCGGGGCGGGCTGCGAGGGGAAGAGGAGGCGGAGAGGAGAAGAGAAGGGAGGGAAAAAGTCGGCGAGGAGCCCAACGGCGGCAGCGCCCGCCGCAGCCGCCCGGCCCGGCCAGCTCCGCGCGCGGCGCAGCCTCCGCGCCGGCCCCGCGCCCGGCCCCGCGCCCGGCCCTGGTCCCGGTCCCGGTCCCGGTCCTGGTCCCGGTCCTGGTCCCGCGCGCCCCCTGTGCAAGTAAGTGGGTTTGGGAGGGCGGGGGAGGGGAGGATTGAAAGGAACCTCCCCCCGTCGGGAGGACTCTGATGGGGCATTGCGGGGGAGCCCCCCCCGACACAAGGGGGAGTCCGGGCTGGAGGGGCGATCCAGGCACCCCTCAACCGCCCGGTGAACTCGGCCGGCTGCCCCCCTGCAAGCGAAGTGGGATGGAGCGGGGGGGCTTTGGGCAACGAGCTGCAAAAGCCCCGTGCTGGGACGAGCCTTGGGTTGCCCTGGTGCGAGGGCTTTATTTTCCTTTTTTTTTTTTTTTTTTTTTTTTTAACAATTTGCCCCTTCTCCTTCTCCTCCTCCTCTTCCTCTTCCTCCCGGACCAACTTCGCCCGCTGTCCTGGGCGTCATCCCGAGGTGCTTGGGATGCGGGAAGCACCCGGAGCGCAGGGCCCGGGACCCCGCCAAGGGAAGCCCCTCATGAGGACACGGCGGCGGTGCCGCTTTTTCCCGGGGGCTGAGAACATGGCTGCCCGGCGGGCTCCGGCGCAGCCTGCCCATGCCCGCGGCACTCACCCGTGTGGCAGCGTGCGGCAGGTCTCAGCCAGGGGAACCAGGCGACGCGTGGCCCGAGGCGCCCGTCTCGCCCCCTTGGCAGCCCTGAGGAGCCCGGCGGCCTCCTCTTCCGCGACACCGGAATGACTGCTTAAAGGGCAGGAGGATCCGGGTGGCGTCCGGCGCGCAGAGCCCTATGGAAAGGCTGCCGGGAACTTGTCGTGTGGATTGGGATGGGGGTGAGTGGAAGGGGAGAGCTACAGCAGCGCTGAAGCACCGGCAGAGCCGCCTGTTCCCGTGCCGGGTGCAGGTGACCCCCGGGGTGCCCCAAGGGGAAAAGCCACTGGCCGGTGGTGGGAATCCGCCATCTGAGCCAGGAGAGCAGGAGGATCCCCAACTGTGGCACCCGTGGAAGGGAGTTTTCCGTGGGATAGGCTGAGGGGGCCGCCAAGGAGCTGCAGAGGCACCTGCCTTGCTCACGATGTCTCCCGACTCGCTCCCGGCCGCTTCCCACCTCAGCTTGAGCAAGAAATCCCCTGCAAACAGCGCTGGCGAGCCGGGAACGCTGCTGGGCAGCCCCGGGGGAGGTGGCAGAACCCCGACGCACGGACGGGAAGCGGGAGCGGTGGCAGGAGATGCCTCCTCGGCTCTGCTGCTCCTCCAAGCGCGGGCAGAGGAGTGGCGCGGCTGGGGACGGTGCCTGAGGCGCGGGCGGCCGCGGAGCCGCGCCGCCTGGCCCCCCGCCAGTCGCGCCGGCGCTCCAGGCCCTACATGGCCCGGCCGCAGCTCCCGCGGAGCCTGTGGTCGTCCCGGGGCCGGCTAGATGCTCCCGGCAAGCGAGCGCTCCGCGGGCACCGCGCTGCTTCCCAAC
Organism: Eudromia elegans; assembly: GCA_003342815.1. Lineage (NCBI taxonomy): Eukaryota > Metazoa > Chordata > Aves > Tinamiformes > Tinamidae > Eudromia > Eudromia elegans. The sequence goes on from PTEX01000212.1 coordinate 17,615, forward strand.
CCGCTTCATTCCCAGGGTTGGGGTGGGCGTTCACAGCCTGTTATCCCCCCTCATTTTCCCTTCCCCATCTTCCTCCATCCTCCCCCAGCTGTTTTCCTAGCAGCCAGATCCATCTTTCCCCCTCCCACCTTTGCTTTTTTTTCCTGTGGGCCGAGCCAGCCCCGCTCTCCCAGCCTCTCCTCCCCTAAATGTGAGATAAAGGACAGTTCCCGGTTGGAGTAAGTGGCTCCTCTGCGTGGGAGCAGAAGGCATGTTTATCCCGGGATAGGCTTTCTTCCGGCGCCAGCTTGCAGGTTCCCAAGCCTGGGAGCCTTGGCGGCGGTAGCCCCTGGCCCTGGACCCCCAGGTGTCTCTTGGCACGAGGCTTTTCTTGGCAAACACACGTTTATTTGGGTTGTCCAGATGTCTTTCCACCCTCTGTCTTGGCCCCAACATCTTCAGGATGGCTGAGGTTGGAAGGTTCCTCTGGAGATGACCTGGTCCGAGTCCCCTGTGCAGGCAGGACTGCTGAGAGCAGGTTGCTCAGGATCGTGTCCGGGTGGGTCTTGAATATCTCCAGAGAAGGAGCTTCCAAGAAGGAGAAGGAGCCTCTCCCCAGGCGATCGAGGCCAACATGAGCTGTGTTCGAAGCTGAGCAGAAGGTGTGGGAGAGGGGACGCAGTGGGAGAGCCCAGGAAGCCCTGGAAAGGCCGTGCCACCAGACCTGGTGCAGCTGGGAGGCGCTGGCTCCCGTCCCAGAGCGCCGCCGTCCGTCGCGTCGAGCTCCAGGCGGTCTCTGCGCTTGTGAGGGGGACTTCTGGCTTGCGGCATTTGCCTTCTTCACGGTCAGCAGGAGAAAAGCCCGTGGCCCTTTCTCAAGCCACGTCCTCCGAAGCAGCAGTGAGGAGCTGGGTCCCAGCAAGGGGGGAGTCTCTCAGCACTTGGGGGTGGTCAGGCGCCTGGGGGCCTTTCGCTGCGTTCACCCCCATGGGTTCCTTGCAGTCCTCGGGGCCACTGCCCTCCCGTTTCCCCACCCACGACATCTGTGTGACGCCAACTTGCTGTCCCAGCAGGGCTGGGGACACGCAGGGCCCTGGGAAGGCTTGTCCCCAGCTGATAAGGGCCGCGGGACGGGCAGCAGCCTCACGCGTCCCCGCTTCGTCCCCGTCCTCGCAGGGATGCTGGCAGCTCCGCGGATGCTCTGGCTGTGCTAAAGCCCATGGACCGGCCGCCCGCGGGAGCGGCAGCACCAGCGCCTGCAGGACGAGGGCCCGCAGCCTCGGTGGCGGCGCGGACGTGACGAAGGCGGCCAAGGAGCCCCCGCGGCAGCGGGCGGGCCGGGCGGCCGCCCCCAACCATGGGTGACGGCGACTGGATCTCGCTCAGCCCCGCTGAGTTCGCCCAGCTCCAGCAGTATAGCGACTGTGAGTATCCCGGGGCGGGATATGCTTCCCATCTCCAGGCGTTGCTCCAGGCAGGATCTGTACAGGGCTCATCCAGAAAATGGGAGCATTTTGCAGGATAGTTCATCCGTGATAGCCTTAGCTTCATCCCTCCCCGACGCGGAACTGCCCCTGACTTCTCCTTTGAAGCACTTTGATTTGAGCCGCAGTTTTTGTGGCCTCCTCCTCTTCAGCAGACACCGGTTGAACCCGTGCACCAGGGCCAGGTTGGGAGACACCTCTGCAAAAAGGGACTGGGACCTGGTGCGTGGCTGGCAGACAGAGCGGGGTGGTTCTTGTCCAGCACTCCACACTTAACTGTGTTGCCACATGTGGGTATCCGTGGTCAACTTCGGGCTCCTCTCTCTAGGAGACACAAGCATAGAGCAGAACAAGTTACAGGAGAGGTTGCTCACCAGGTTGGAGTGCATTAAAGTCAGCTCAGCCTGGAGAAAGGAAGGTGAAGGGGGGCAGCTGGAGCTCTCTTCGGGGATCCAGAGGGAGTTCTGGGGAAGATTTTTAGTGGGTGTTTCTCAAAAAGTCCGGTTGCGAAAGGACGAGCGGCAATGGGCACGAGTGGCAGAGCAGGAGGTTCCTCATCTGGGTAAGAACAAATCTCCTCCCCGTGGGGGTGGTCAGGCACAGGGACCAGGAGTTGAGAACTCTAGGAACCAGGAGTTGAGTCTCTATCATTGGAGCTGCTCAAAACTTGACTAACCCCAACTTGGGTTGAAAGCAGCTCCCGAGTGGAGTGGTTGGGCTCTTCCCATGGGCCAACTACATCCTGGGTGCTCCTGGTCTAGCCCAGTGCTGAGCTTCAGCCCTGGTTATTAATCCCCATCCCCAAAAGAGAGCTGCGAAGAACAGTAGGCAGCAGGAGTCCCTCTTTGGAGAGGAAAAATTAACACTAATTAGCAGAATATGAGTGAACATTTTAAATGGCCTCTGGGACAGGCCTGGGGATCCGAGAGTGAACATTAGGGCTTAAATTTCTTCCCCTTCTTGATTTTTCTCCCAGATTTCTCTTGTTTCTCAGCTGCTGAAGGACTAGGAACCCAACCTTACCCCCATTCCAGCTCTGGGGATACTTAGTCAGGGAAATACTTGGAAAATTCGCTATTTGGGGGTGGAGCCGTGCAGACCAAGGCGGGCAAAGCGGCGCAGGGGGGACCCCTTCCTCAGGGCCCTGCCTTTGCCTCCCCAGACTCCACCAAGAAGCTCAAGGACGTCCTGGAGGAGTTCCATGGCGACGGCGTGCTTGCCAGGTACAACCCGGAGCAGGTAAGGCGCTTTCTCCTCCTCCTCTGCCTCCTCAGCCGCGTCACGAGAGCGGGTGCTCCCGGGAGCGCTCCGGGAGCCAGGGCTGGCAAAGCCCCGCACTCCGGAGCCCCCCGAGCCGCTTGGGCACCCTGTACCCGTGGCAAACTGCAGCCCGAGAGCGTTTGGGAGCCCCTCTTCGTCAGGAAGGAGGCACCACCTCTCGCCCCTTAGCAAGAGCTGCCTCTAGCATCCCCCACGCTGGTTCTTTTGGCATTTCCAAACTGGTAGTGTGGGCAGGCTCCCTTCCTTGTAGGCCCTGCCGAAGGAAAGCGAGGGTTGTTTTTTCTCTAAAGCGGTGCTTTTTAGAGAGCCCTATTAGAGTGCCAGCACGACAGAGCCTTTCACCGGGCCGTAATCACCGGGAATGAGGCGGAACGGGAAGAGTCCGTGGGCTGCAGCCGGGCAGGAGAGGCAGCCAGAGCTCCGCGGCTGTTCAAGCGCGCCGTGGGGTCCCGGGCGGAGGGTGCTCTGGGGATGGAGGGAGGCAGGGAACTGCGTGGGAAGGGGCCGAGCGGCGAAATATCCAACGGGAGCCGCGGCTTCGAGTGGGGAGAGGGCTGGCAGGCTGAGGGGCTGAGGGGGCTGGTGGGTCCCGCTGCTCCGTGTCCCTGAGCCTGGACACGTCTGCTGGCTCTCTGTGGGGCTCAGTGCACGTCTGGATGCCTTCCAAGCCCTGCTCGGTGTGCGGGAGAGCACAGCCCTATTTCACCCGGAAACGGCACTCAGGCTCCAGCATCCTTCCTCTTCTCCGTCCCCAAAAGAGCCTGACATCCTCCTCCCTATGGCCTGTAACATCTTTATTTTGTCCTTATTTTGCCAAGAACCAATAACCATCAGTCCTGCTTGGTTGGTGGCCTCCAGCTTCAGAGGCCCCAGGCTCCTAAGGAGACACGAAGACAAAACTCCCCAGGTGTCCTGAGGCAGTGGGGGACCTGAGGCTGGTGGCCCCATCCGCAAGGGCCACCACTGGGGTCCTCTCTTCCAGCCCCGCTGAAGGAGGGCCCGAGGCCTCCTTGTTGAGGGGACAAGGAGGGGAAGGGAGCAGGGCCTGGCAGTGTCCCCAGGCCTACTGGTGGCCCTGTTGTCCCCCGCTGCCTCCCACTGCTCTCCTTCACCTCCTCCGTCCCGCTCCCCAGCCCATCGACTACGAGGGCTTCTGCCTCTTCATGAAGACCTACCTGGAGGTGGAGGTCCCCGAGGAGCTCTGCCAGCACCTCTTCCTGTCCTTCAAGCGCAAGAGCAGTGCGGCGTCCCCCGAGGGCCAGCGCCCAGGCGCCGGCGTGTCGCCCCCCGCCGTGCTGGGTGAGCACCGGGGACGCGGGTGCCACCAGGCGGGAGAGTGGCAGGGAGACCCATGCTGTGCCAGAGGAAGGGCCCCACGGGGCAGCGTCACCGGCCCCACGGGAGCGCGTCGCCTTTGCAGGGATCAACGGGAAGACGCTGCTGGGTGCCTTGGGCCGCCACGCACCCGAGGCCAAGAGCTGCCCCGCGGCGGAGCCGTCGCCGATGTCGCTCGCACCGGTGTCCGTAGCCAACGCTTCCCCCAGCTGGTCCCGGTCATCCTCCCAGAAATCCACCACGGGCACCCTGTCCGCTCCCAACTCCTCGGCCTCCTCCAAGATCTCCTCGGGCTCACTGCTCAGCCCTCAGTCACCAGGTAAGCTGGGACCAGGCTCGGCCCCGGGGCTCCTCACGGCTGCCCTGTGGGATGGTGCCCAGGGCAGCGGAGCTTCCCCATGAGCGGGCTGCTGCTTTTCCAAGCTGCTCAGAGGCAGCTGGGTGCTCTCAGGTCCTTGGGGCAGCAGCGGTGACCTCTGCAGCGCGGTGACTTCTTGGCGCCTCCTGGCTCAGGGCACGCGCTGCCGTCCCACAGAGCGGCCGCCAGTCGATGTCTTAATCACCCAGCAGCCACACGCGCGGCGGGGACGGGGAGCTGGTGAAGTGAGTCACCGGCGGCGGGCACCGGGCTCCCGCAAGCAACGGGCAGCGCGGAGGGGCTGCCCGCGGAGACCATCTGCCACCGTCTGCGGCCAGTGCGGGCCATCCTGACGCGCTGTCCCCACGGAGAGGAGCCTCACGCCGCCCCTCTTGGGCAAGGGCCCCACGGCCAGGGCAGCCCCATTTGCCCACCTCGACCCGTAGCGGTGTCCCCATGCTCAGGTCTTGTTGCCCCATCCCCACTAGGGCCAAGCCGGGGCTGGCCCCAAAGCCTCCTCTGTGAGCTCTGGCACATGCTGGGCCCTAACGCTCCCCTCCATCCCTGCAGGCTCCAAGAGCTTGGAGAAGAGGCTGCCCTTCAGCCTCCGGAAGAGCCACGGCTCCCTGCGGGTGGCCGCCCCGCACAGCCCCGCTGCCCTGGCACACGTCGTCTACCTGAAGGACATCGTCTGCTACCTGTCGCTGCTGGAAAGGGGACGGGCCGAGGACAAGCTGGAATGTAGGTGTGGCCGTGGGGCGGGAAAGCACGGCGAGATGCCTGTGTCGGCCACTCACCATGACCGGGGATCGTGTCAGACACAGCAGGCAGGGCTTTGTCGTTAGTTGTGTCATGGGCAGTGGCTGCTGCAGAGGGGCCCCAAGCCGGTCTTTGCTCTGGAGAGCACCGCGAGGTTGACTGAAAGCCTTGAGGGGCTCCAGCTGCTGCAGTCGGGAGGAAGGCTCAGATCATCCCAAACCTTAGTCACCGCTCGGGTGGGATGCGGTTGGAGCCTGAATCATCCTGCGCTCACTTCCCGGCGCCGGCTGTGCGAGTCGGCCCGTGCTGCCCGTGGGGGAACGTGACCGCTTCTCCCTCGCCATTTGCCGAGCCACGAACGTGGGCAGAATTTAGGCTTCTCAGGCCCTGCTTTTATCCCCCGTGTCGCGTTTTATTTCCTACGTTTCTGATGCCCTAAGGTACCCGGCAGCGAATGCTCTGGGGATGTGGCTGGACAGGAATGCCTTGAACACGAAAGCCCTGAGCGACCCCGTAGACCAGCTGGCCCCTCTACTGCGGTGCCACCAGGAGAAGCTAGGCTGCGGGCAAGGCACAGGCTGCTGGCACCTCCAGCATGAGGCAGAGCTGGGAGTGACCCTGGAGAAAGCTTTGCAGCCTGGTTGCCCTATGCCCATCGCATCCCACGTGTGCTGCAGGGAAAGGACTTTAGTGTCTTTGCCTGGTTCTTTTTGCTTTTTGATGTTTAAATGCTAAAAACACTTGGAGAAGCCACCCCCGACATCCGCATAGGGCTGTGTCTCGATGGTTAGATCCCATTCTTTGCTGGTCCTCTGATCCCGCCTGCTGGCATCTGGTCTGGCAGAGGGCCTGCCCGAGGACACCCAACCTTGTTTCTTGTCCGCCTGGTGCAGATTTGTTTCCTTGGCCTAACTTTGCGCGTCCTCGCTGGGGTACCCGGAGTGGAGGGCAGGGTGGGATGTGCATGTGGTGCCTCCAGCAGAGCCTTCATGGGATGCTGGCAGCCCGAGGGGATTCGGGATGCGCGGGAGAGTACCCAGGGCAGAGGAGACGTCCCAGCGATGCGGGACCCCAGTAGCGTCGCCTGCGCCGGTGGCGTCTTTAGGCAGCCAAGGCATTCACAGGGTGGAGGTGGTAAAGCCCAGGCGGGCGCAGAGCTGAGCTCCTGCCCTAACCCAGAGCTCCTTCTGCCCGCAGTTATGTTTCGCCTCTACGACACGGATGGAAACGGCCTCCTGGACAGCTCGGTAAGCCTTGTCTCCAGGACAAGGGCTGGTAAACTGGCTCCGCTTGGGGTGCAATCCCCGCCAAAGTCCAGGTTCCAAATGGCTTGAAACCCCTCAGTCCTTCACATTACCGGAAAGGCGGCGTCAGATTTGACTGGGAAAATGGGAGCTCCGAAATTATCTTCTACAGAGGAAAATGTCTCCACCGAGACAATGATTCAGACAGGCAACGTTGGGATCGATGGGGGATAGAGGCCACAGCAGTGAGAACTAAATGGAGACGCAATAATAATAATAATAATAATAATAATAATAATAATAATAATAATAATAATAATAATAATAATAATAATAATAATAATAATAATAATAATAATAGCGTAAGGCCAAGGGACTGGCATTGCCTGGCTATGCCCTATGGAGGTATCATCCAGCAGCAACTACAAAAAATTCACCCAGGACAAAAAGCTAATGGGAAATCATATTGCAGTATTCCAGGAAAGGAGTTTTTCTCACACAAGAAAACACACCGTTTCCTTTTTGTCCTGTGTGTATTTTCCTTGAAACCCCTTGCAAACAAAAATCTGTTGTGCCAGAACAGATTTTTCTAGTAAAAAGAGAGAAATGGAGAAACAATGTGGATTTTCTGGCAGGTTTTCAGCTTTCCACCAAAAACGGGAGTGCTGCTATCGCACCATTAGGGTGGGTAGGGCTGGGGCCAGGACAAGCTTGCACATATATGTCTATAGACTTGAGGCGGGGAGCAGGGTGGGGACCCCATCCCGCCTGACCGAGTCTCCGTGCTGTGCTCAGGAGCTGGATCGCATCATCAACCAGATGGTGCACGTGGCTGAGTACCTGGAGTGGGACTCCACGGAGCTGAAGCCTGTGAGTGCCTGGAGCTGCCGCGGGGCCACGGGGGGCTGTTGGCCCCATGTAGGGCCCTGGGTTCAGGCACGCCATGTGAGCACCTCCCTTCTGTGCTCCAGATCTTGAAGGCCATGATGGAGGAGATAGACTACGACCATGACGGGAACGTGACGCTGGAGGAGTGGATCCGCGGTGGCATGACCACCATCCCCTTGCTGGTCCTCCTCGGCATGGAGATGGTGAGTCCTGGAGCGGGAAAGCCGCGTGTCCCTCGCTGGGCCGGCTCTAGCGGGAGCGTTGGGCCGCCTCTGGCTCCCGGTGTCTCTGAGCTGTGTCTTGCTGGGCCATACCTTTGGGAACGCTGCGGGGAAAGACCCAGCGTGGCAAAGGGTTCGTGGAGACACCGGCAGAGCTGCCGGGAGGGCCAGAGGGACCGGAGAGGGGCTGGAGGGCCGGGCAGGGCTGGCAGAGGCCGCGGGAGGGCACCCTGCCCTCGGCAACGCGATAACCGGCACCACACGTCTCCCCGACTGCGGCCGCTGTGCTGGCTCCTGCCGCCTTGGCCTCCCCGCTGCCGGTGCCCGGCGCCCTAGAAGGCTCCACACTCCCCCTTGTCTTTTGGGGCTGGGATAGACTGTGGGCTGTGGTGCCTAGGCAGACTGGATTTGCTGCTCGGCATCTCGGTGTGCTTCAGGAAGAGATTTATCCCAAAAGGAAGACGCTAAGGTGCTAGCTCCCTCTCCTGGGGTGAACCTTGAAGAGCAAAGTTAAGGCAGTTTTGGTCCCTCGTCATTTCCACGGGTCCCTTTCCTTCCAACAAGCTTCATTTGGTTAAGGGCCCTCCAGATCCCACCTATCTGATGACTCTTTGCAATGGAAGCTCTCGGTTTTGCCCATCCCTGTTGCCCATTCTGGTGTTTGCCTTCCATAGAGAGGCTTGCGAGGGGGTTTTCCAGCAGGAAAGCTCAGGCCACCAAGGCTCTAAGCGACTCTTCTCATGGTGGTTAGCTGTGTTGAGGTAGAGGGCACGTCCCCAGGAAAGAGAAGCTGGTTACGGAGCCCAGGCTCCTTGCATGTCCCACCACCACACTGCGCTGCTGTGGTGTATCCTGTAACCGATCCCATGAGCTGAGTGGCCAAAACATCTTGGAAGCTGCTGAGAAGCCACCCGGAGCAGCTCCGAGAGGCTGTAATTACAGGCAGGGCCCTCTGTGGCTGCAAGATTCGTGAGGGGGGTGATGTCCTCGGGCAGCTGAGGTCAGGCAGCAGTGACAAGCGAAGCGGCGTTCCGGCGGGGACATGGGAGGAGAGGTTGGAGAACCCCCATTGTCTGCCCCTTCAAGGCGTGGGTTTCCCTGGCTTGTAGCCGGGCTAGGAGGGATGAGCCCTTCCTGAAGCAAATCCCAGGGGCAGGGAGAGCATCCACGCAGCGAGCTTGGCCACCACCAGCCCAGGGGGTTCAGCAGCCTGTAGCACCCCTGGTGTCAAAGCGGGCTGGGCACATCTGCCTGCACAGCTGTGTCCCGAACAGCCCCTCATCCCATTAGCAAGGGGTGGTGGCGATGGCCTGGGTGGGTTCTGCTTGAAGCAAACTTTGGGGCCCACCCTCTGGGGCACTAACCCAGGGGGCTAGAGGTGCCTTTGAAGTCCACTATGGGTGATGCAGCCATGGGCATTTGGCCCTGGGCATGGAGGAGGAGACCACGAAGAGTCAGCTTGTCTCCCAAAGTTGCTGGCTGGGCCCCCCATCAGGACGTGGTCTGGCCTGGTGGCACCGGGGAGCAGGAGGAGCCCCCGAGCATACGCTCCCATGCCATTTCTGGGAGGGGAGGGCTTACAGGGCAAAAAAAGCCTGTCAAAACTGTCGGGACGGCAGGGCGGGTGGCCTGGGCATGGGCCTGACGCCACGCCTGGCGCCCCGCAGAACGTCAAGGACGACGGGCAGCACGCCTGGCGCCTGAAGCACTTCAAGAAACCAGCCTACTGCAACTTCTGCCGCACCATGCTGCTGGGCGTGCGCAAGCAGGGCCTCTGCTGCTCCTGTGAGTGGGGGCCTCGCCGCCCGCTGCCCGCCACGGCGCCGCCCGCGCCCTCACGCTCACCCCTCGCGTGCCGCTCCCTTCTCCCGCAGTCTGTAAATACACCGTCCATGAGCGGTGCGTGTCCAAGGACATCGCCTCGTGCATCAGCACCTACGTGAAATCCAAGAGGAACGCCAACGTGAGTAGGAGGACGGGGGGGCTCTCCCTCAGCTTGTCTGATGGCATCAGGTGAGCGTCCAGCTCCTTGGCCGTCCCGAGGGGTCCCAAGTGGGGTTTCTCCCCAGAATGTCCCCCTGGTGCCATGGGGGACCCGTGTTCCCACCCCCCAGCCTGGATCCCCAGACACAGCTCTGGACAGCTGCACCCGCCTCTCGTTGCCTGCAGGTGATGCAGCACACCTGGATCGAGGGCAATGCCCCTGTCAAGTGCGATCGGTGCCACAAGAGCATCAAGAGCTACCAGGGCATCACTGGCCTGCACTGCGTCTGGTGCCAGATCACTGTGAGTACGTGGGGCCGCAGGCCTGGGGGACCAGGGGACGTCCCTGGCGCTGCAGGGGCTCTGCCCATTGCTCCATGTTGGTGGAGGAGAGGGTCGCTTTGCAACACGGTGCCGGGCCCAGCCTGAGGACTGGGGGGCCGAGGGGTGACAACCCCGTCCCTTTGGGGTGCTGGAGCCGGGTCCCACTTGCAAGAGGAGCTGCAGCCTGGGATGCCCCAGGAGAGCCCGCGAGGGTGGTGCTGCGGGGAACTGGAGCTGCGTGCTGGCCCCCAACCCTTTCCTGTGCCCTCCGTGCCGCCCCTCCAGCTCCACAACAAATGCGCCTCCCACGTGAAGCCCGAGTGCGACGGGGGTGCCTTGCGGGACCACATCCTGCTGCCCTCCTACATCTGCCCCGTGGTGCTGGTAAGTCTTGCCGACTCCCAAAGCCTCGGGGGCCACGCAGGGCTGCTGGTGCCGGCGTGCCTCTTGCCCGGGGCATTCAGGGCCCCTTCCTCTGCTCCCCGCAGGACAGGCAGTCCCATTCCAGGAGATCGGAGAGTGACTCTCCCGGCAGCGCCAGCCCCGAGGACAACAGCCAGGGCTTCAAGCCAAGCGTGGCAGCGGCCGAGGGGCAGGGGCTGCAGATCAGCGCCCGGCCCGGCACGCACCCCTTGCTCGTGTTCGTAAACCCCAAGAGCGGCGGGCGGCAGGGAGAGAGGTGCGCGAGCCGCCCCACGGGCCGCATCCCAGCTCACTCCGCACCCGCCGCCCTCACTCGGCCTCTCCTCCGGCAGGGTGCTCCGCAAATTCCACTACCTGCTCAACCCGCGGCAGGTCTTCAACCTGGACCGTGGAGGGCCTGCGCCAGGGTACGCAGACACTGCTGCGGCTCCCGGTCACGCTGCCCTGTCCCCCTCACCCGGCCCGCTCACCCCCAGCGCCCCCTTTCCCTTCCTTCTCGCTCTCCCAGGCTGAGCTTTTTCCGGGACACCCCCGATTTCCGCATCCTTGCCTGCGGAGGGGACGGCACCGTGGGCTGGATCCTGGACTGCATCGGTGAGTGAGAGGCGCCCACCCCTCGCCCTGGGGCACTGCCAGGGCGAGGGCAGCGGGACGAGCGGCGGGCAGCCCCTGATGCGCCCTCGTCCCTGGACCGCAGACAAGACCAAGCTGCTGAAGCACCCACCCGTGGCCATCCTGCCCCTGGGGACCGGCAATGACCTCGCCCGGTGCCTGCGCTGGGGAGGAGGTGAGGCCGGGCACGGCGGGGCCGTGGGGACGAGGGCCCCCACGCTGAGGCTGCAGCCCCCAGGGCCACCAAGGAGGCCGCAAGGACCCGGCTCTGCGGGCGCCCCTGGAGCCCTCCCAGGTCACCCCGCGTTGTCACCCGCTCCTGCCTGCGTCTGCCCGCGTGCCATGGTGACCGCGGCAGCTGCGCCAGGGCCCTGGCGTTCCCTTTGGGAGGGGGACGTGGGAATGCCCGGCCCCCTCCCCGCACACGGCCCCGGGTCTGCTCCTCCTGCGCAGGCTACGAGGGAGGCAGCCTCATGAAAGTGCTGCGGGACATCGAGCACAGCACCGAGGTAATGCTGGACCGCTGGCAGATAGACGTCGTCCCCAGCGACAGCAAGGCCCGGGGCGACCCTGTCCCGTACAGCATCATCAACAACTACTTCTCGATAGGGGTGGTGAGTACCTGGGCACGGCAGAGGACAAGGGAGGTGCCGCGTAGCCCAGGACACTAGTATGAGCTGGGGGCCAGCAGGGCCAGCAACTGGTGTCCAAGCCCTGCAAGGCCGGGCAAGGTCGGCCCCTGCCTTGTGAAACCCTCCGTGCTGCTACCCTGGGCCCGGCCAGATGTGGGAGCAGCTGCACCCGGAGCAACCAGGGCAAAGCTTCAGGCCCTGGAGGCCATCAGGCCCCTTAGGGCATCTACCAAACCCCTGCAGCACCGAGACTCAGCAGGGACGTCACAGCTATGGGAAAACCTCTCGGCTTCCCTGAGGTCACTGAAGTGACACGGCCCAAACGGGCGCATTGGGTGATGCCACCACCCTGCGGGCAGCTTTCGGCCCCTAGGTCCTGTTCTTGTCTCCCCTGAGATGTTTCCATAGCCCTCTTTTCCAAGTGAGCCTCAAGATAACCCCCCGAGCACAGCTGGGCCACTTGTGACATTCCTCAGGGACATAAAAGCCCTTCAAGTATTCGGTAAAACCCTCTCTTTGGGCACGAGAAGAGTCCCAACGGGACATTGGGGGGTGTTTCTGCCGGCTGGCCCTGGGTTACGCGCCCCCGGTCACCCTGTTGGAGCAGGGAGGGACTGCTCTAGGCCATGCCCGTGGGTGTCTCCTGTGCTCCACCGCCCTGTGACGCGCCCACTGATGCCGCTCGCCCCCCAGGATGCCTCCATTGCCCACCGCTTCCACATGATGCGGGAAAAGCACCCGGAGAAGTTCAACAGCAGGTAGGGACGGGGCGAGGGGCGAGGGCGGCCCTGGTGCGGCCCGGGACACCCCTGCGGGTGACAAGGTGGGCACCAGCGGGAAGGCACCCGGTCAGGTTCATTCATTCATAATTAGCACCGGGTTCCAGGGCTAGCAGGGACAAACCGCCTGACGAGGGCCACGCGGGCAGACGGGTTGCGGCCAGCTCCGCGTCGCCTTGGAGTGGTCCAGACGGCGCGGGAGCAGCAGCCCGAGCCATGGGTCTGCCCCAGCGCCCCGGTCCTTCCCAGCGCCATCCTGGCAGTCCCCAGGGGTTCCCGGGGGAGGCAACAGCCCCAACTTGGCTCCCCTGAGGGGGAAGCCCCATTCCTGCCCCGGTGCCCTCCCGTGTCCTCCATCCCCACAGGACACCCCCGCAGTCCTGGTCACGCTCCCCAAGGAGGAGGGATTTCCCAGGGAGTGGAGAGTAAAGGCAACCGTGTGCCCTGTGTGGGAGCCAGGGGTCGGGACAGCCACACGTTGCCCCTCAGTGTTGCTCCTGGTGGCCATGAGGCCAGGTCCCTATCATGAAGGGAAGGACCCCGCAGCCCGTCCCACTGTCACTAGTGGGAGGATAGAGAGCGCCAGCGGGCGGGGGTCCCAGGGGCTGCTGACCCCGCTCTGCGTGCCCAGGATGAAGAACAAGCTGTGGTACTTCGAGTTCGGCACGTCCGAGACCTTTGCGGCCACTTGCAAGAAGCTCCACGACCACATCGAGGTGGAGGTGAGTGTCCCGGCAGTGCCACAGCCCTCTGGGGGCATCACCTGCAGCCGGCCCCGTCCAAGAGCGGGCCTGGAATATTGCCCTTCCGCGGGGCCCGGTCTGCAGGGCCTTTGGGTGACACGGAGACAGCCCTGGCGAGTGGAGGGCAGAGGGACCATGACACGCCCGTGGCTGCCATGAGCTCCCGTGTCCCGCGCTGTGCCCCGGGGGGGCTCCTTTTATATGCCAGGCTTTTCTGCAAGCTTCCGGCTTCCCTATCTCTGCATGAATGACACTTTTGTGAGCTGATCCGGAGGGGCCGTCAGGGAAAGAAAAGGGAAAAAAGGTGGAAAAACCCATTGCACACGACCGAAGCGCTGGGTCGGGAGCATCCCTTGTGCTCCGGCTTGTGCCCTGCCCCATGCGGAGAGGTCCCGGAGCCGCCACCGCAGCCGTGACGTGGGACAGGAGGCGGCGGGTGCTGCTCCTCCTCCGGGAGCACAGGAGCCCCGGAGGCGAAGGGACGGGAGGGAGAGCTGGTGGCCAGTGAGGAGGGGAGCGGGACTCGTCCCGCAAAGCGTTAATGCTGCCAGAAGCGCCGCCATATCCACGGAGAACTGACTGTTTTGTCAGGGGAATTGGGTGCCCGCCAGCGCCCAGCGCTTGGAAACACGTTTGCTTTTCCCCCCCTGCCCCCCCACCTCCAATCCTGTCCACAGCTGCAAGTTTCCACTTGCTGCTGGCGTCCCGGCTGCTGCCCGCTGCTCAAAGGGCCCTTTGTGTCTCGCTGGCACTACGGAGCTGGAGCCAGAGCAGCACGGAGGGAATTCCTTGGCTTTACCAAAGAAGGGGGAAAACGGGGAGGAAAACGATGGGGTTTTTGAATCGCCAGAGCTTATCCTTCTTGGGAGCCTGTTTGAACACGCAGCCTTGAAGAGGCTGGGCCTCCGGCCTCCAGTCGTGAGGCCACGTGGGAGTCAGGGAGCAGGAGGAGGAGGAGGAGGAGGGATGAAGGCTCCACATGCCCGGGAGCCTCAAGCCTGTGTGTGTGCGTCCGCCAGTGCGACGGGACCTTGCTGGACCTGAGCAACACCTCCCTCGAGGGCATCGCCGTCCTCAACATCCCCAGCATGTACGGAGGCTCCAACCTCTGGGGCGAGACCAAGAAGCAGCGCAGCTACAGCCGCCTGGGCAAGAAGGGCCCCGAGAAGCCGCCCTCGTCAGTGGTCACCGACTGCAAGGAGCTCAAGTTCTGCGTGCAAGGTGAGCGCGAGAGGCTGCTCCGCACCGGGCTTTGCCGTGCGCGAGGTTCTTCCAGAGCCCGAGTGGTCACGGAGGCAGAGGAGGAGCCCAAAGGGAGCGCGAGGCAGAGACTGAAGGGCTCAGCCAGCAGAAGGGCATCGGGGGCATCCGCCAGCGGTCCAGAGGAGCAGGGTCTTGGGGGGCTTTGCGGGGACCAGGGCTCGGCTGCAGCAGCTTCCAGGGAGGTGTCCCAGCAAACCTCGGTTCTCAGGGGCCTTCACCAGGTCGTCCTTCCCCAGGCAACCCCATGAGATGCCCCAGCCCAACTGTGGCCATGCCGAGGCCTCCAAGGCAGCAAGGTGCCCTAGGGGGGCCATGGCAGCGCCCTGGGCGCCGGTGGCACCACGGCAGAGGAGCTGTCTGGAGACGGGGCCCCAACTCCGAGGACCACGAGGCTCCTTCTTGCGAGAGCCACCCCTTGTCGGCCTCCCTGGGGACCTGTGGTGCCCTCATCCTCAGTGGGGTGACATGGAGCGAGGACAAGCTGGTGGGGGTTCTCCAGACCCTAGCCAATGCAAGGTGACACGTCCAAGGGACACAAAGCCGAGGTGGCAACTGTGCCCTTGCTCCAGCACTTTCCCCACGGCTGCCGGTGTCTCCAAATCCCCCCCGGCTGCATCCCCAGGGCCTCCACTTCCAGGATCCAACCTCGTGCTGCAGGAATGCGGCTGCCGCCTGGCTCCTCAGCCAAGGCCGGGGGCCCTGGGGAGCAGGGAGGGGATGGGGGAAAAGGCGGCGTGGGGCGAGATAAAAGGTTTGCCATCGATCCACTGACTCAGCTGGCGGGAAGCTCGTCCCTCCTTGCATCCCTGTGGCACTGGGCTCCTGCCAAACGGGCTCCCTGGGGGCTGAGCGTGGCTCCTTCTCCTTTGCAGACCTCAGCGACCACCTCCTGGAGGTGGTGGGGCTGGAGGGAGCCATGGAGATGGGGCAGATCTACACGGGACTCAAGAGTGCCGGCAGGAGGCTGGCCCAGTGCTCCTCGGTCACCATCAGGTACCTGTCCCCACCCCACTGCATAAGCCGGATGCTCCCTGGTGCCGCTGCCCCCTCAGCCCGGTGCCACCATGTCACACTGGGCTCCTAAGGTGCCAGGCACTTCTCTCCATCTGCATCTCGTCTCTTTGCACCTTGCAGGACCTCCAAACTGCTACCCATGCAGGTGGACGGCGAGCCCTGGATGCAGCCGCCTTGCACGGTGAGCAGAACCGAGGCCATGGGGACGGCTGGGAGGAAAGGTCCTCTCCCGTGCGCTCCGGTCTCCGTTCCGGAGACGTCCAAGCGTTGCATGAGCCAGCTGAGCCCTGCGCTGCTTTTCAGGTCAAGATCACACACAAAAGCCAGGTGCCAATGCTGCTGGGCCCCCCGCAGAAGAGCAACTTCTTCTTCCTCAAGCGGAGGACCCGAAGCCGCGACTGACACTGGGAGCCGCAGCCGGGCCTGAGGGCCTCCCCCATCCCCACCTCCACTGCCCCATCTCCGAACCCTCTGCTCTGGAGCCACCCGTCCCAGTACAGAGCGTGACCGAGGGGGTCCTGGCCAGCTCCTGGAGGCTCCTTCCCCACCATCATCATCACGAGCATTTGCAGCTGCGGTGGCAGACCGAAGCACACGGAGTGGCCTCCGAACTGATGTTTTCCCTTTATTTAAGTGCCTGAGAACAAGGCAAGCTTCACTTATTTATTATTTTCTCCATCCTCCCCGAGGACCCTCCGTGGTTTATGGATTTCTTTGGGCTGCACTGGCTTCCCACCCACCCAAGCAGCCCGTTCCAGACGTTATTTATTTCCTTGTCCCACGCCTCGCTGCTCTCAGAGTGACCGCCGCAGCTTCGGCCTCCTCGGCCTCCTTCGCTGGTGGCCCAGAGAAGAGGGGAGGCCACCAGGCCCCAGCAGGTTGCCTCGGCCAAGCACGCGGGGATGGACTCAGGGTGGAGAGGAGGAGGCACCGCTTTGAGGAGGATGGGGCAAGCAGGGAACATCCTCCTGCCACCCTCTGCTCCGGAGCTCCCTATTTATGTATTTATTCTGCAGACTCCTTGGGGATGGTTTTGAGTTCGTGGCGGAGCCTGCCCTGGCCCGGGTGGCCCCTCGAGGCAGCTCGTGGCCCCCCTCAAGGATGTCCCTGGACAGAGCTGGGACAGAGGCACAGAGGGGTGCGAGGGGCTCTCGGGAAGACACCAACCACGGGGGCCCTTGGTGGGTCTATGGGGAGTGCCAGGAGCCCCTCCGTGACCCACGGGGAATCAGCCTCCCTCCGAGGCAGCTCCTCTGCGCCCCCCTGCACGGGAATGGGAGGTTTGTCCCTCGTGAGCCTGCCTGCAGCCTCCACTGCTGCAGAGCACAGAACCCCCTCCAAGAAGAGCCATGCTGGCCCTAGGGTCACAACACCCTGTCCCCAATCACCCGTGGCAGGGCCTAAGTGGCCATCGTTACACTTCAGAGCAAACAGCCTCTTTGCTCAAAGGGGCTGTTTTTCCTCCTCTCCAAGGCAAGGACAACATGGCCACAGGTAGGAAAACATCTGTTCAAGCACTAACCCAGGGCCCGTTTTGGGAGGAGGCCGACAGGGAGGCGCACGGGGGGCTACGTGCAGGCGGCAGCACAAGCCCATGCTGGGGCCAGCCCCAGGGCCGTGAAAATGGCTGAGGGGCCCAGGACTCAGGCAGCTGCTCCTAGGGCAGCAGGTGAAAACAGCCGGGACGGGCGCTGAAATAAAAGCCTGGTTCCCGTGGCAGAGCAGCAGGGTCGCTGCTGTTGCGTCCCCAAAGGTGTCGCCTAGAGGGCCCGGTGCCCCTCACCACTAGTGCCAGCGTCTTTGGCCTGACCCTCTGCCCCCTCCGCAGCACCTACAAGCTCCCCTTGCACCCCTGCATGGCCGCCACGCTGGCGGCATCGCCCTCGCCGTCCCTCCAATAAAGGTGGTGAATGAAGTGCTCGGCTGAGGCCTGGGGGGCGGCTGGAGATGCCATCGGGGGAAATGAGCCTCCCAGTCCGCGGCATCCCTCCCTCCTGGCCTGCTTGGCCAGGGGAGCTGCCAGCAACGGGCTAAATTTGGAGCGGCGGAGGGCTGGGGGGTGGGTTCTGTTCTGCTCGCTCTGGAGCAGCTTCTAAATTTAGCAGGCGCCAGTTGTAGCCCCCACCCCGTCCCCTTCCTCTACCCAACCGGCCTCTCCGGGGGCTTCAGCTGATCCCAAAGGGACTCCTGGCATGAGGGGAGGCTCCGAGGGCATCGAGCAGCACCTCGGGCTGCACCAGCCGCATCCTCTGGGGATCTTTTCCCCACACACCCTGCAGGAGCAGCCACCTGGCATAGCCCTGCGGCCAGGCCCCCTGTGAGAGGTGGTCAGGGAAACTGAGGCACTGGGCAGAGCAATGCCGGGCCTGGAAGCATAGGGGCACCCCAGACCCACCGCATGCAGCGCCCCTGCCCCGGGTAATGGCCAGCCCTCCAAGCTGATTATAGCCTTGCGAGGGCTTGCGTGCCTCTGGGCCAGGAGTGACACGGGGATGTCCAGGCCTGCAGCCTCCTAGGCCTCTGTGGAGAGCCTCAACATTGGCGGCTGAAGGAGGGGGGGCGCTCAGGCAGGATCCCCCCAGCCACGACCCTGCCAAGCAGCAGGGCTAAGGGCAGAGGGGCCCCTGCTCATGCAAGGCCTCAAGGCTGCCCTCGTCTGCAGACGCTCGGGGAAGGTGCACAGGGAGGGGATCCATGGGTGCCCCCCATCCCCTTGCCTCACCCGATATGTCTCACTCCCCAAAAATCCCTTCAGCCCCATCCCCCTCACACGCCGAACAGGCCGCGGCCCCTTTAACTCCCGCCCCGCTCCGGCCCCGCCCGCCAGCCGCTCCCCCCTGCTATTTTTTTATGAATGAAAAACGTCTGCGGAGGCTTCATGCAAATCTCAGCGCACCCATTGGCTGCCGCGGCGCCGCCCCGCCCACCCCGCCGAGCTCAATGGCGCCCAGCGGGTGGGGGGAGGCCGGCACGGGGTGGCGGAGTCACCAATCAGGTGGCGGGAGCGCCCGAGCGGCGGCTTCTCATTGGGGGGCGCCGGGGGTAAACAAGCGGCGCGGGGCGGGGCGGGCGGTGGGGCCGCTCGGGGGCTGCGGGCGGCGCAGAGCGGCAGCGCGGCGCCCTCCCGGTCCCGGTCGCGGTCGCGGTCCCGGTCCCGGTCCCGGTCGCGGTCCCAGTGCCGGTCGCGGTGCCGGCCCTGGTCGCGGTGCCGGCCGGCGCGCTGCGGGGGAGCTGCGGCGCGGCGCGCTCGGGTACGAGGCGGGCGCGGGGGCGGTGTTTATGAATGGCGCGGGCCGCGCGATGTGAATGGCACAGGGGGGGCGCGCGCGCTGCGGGGGAGGGGAGGGGGGTGGAGTTTATGAATGGGGCGCGCGAGGCGGCGTGGGAACGGCCTCGGCTGCGGCGCCGAGTGCGGCGCGGAAAGGGGGCGAACAGGCCTCCCTCCCTCTCTTCTCCCTCTCTCCCTCTCTCTCTCTCCTTCCCCCCCCTCCCTCCCTCCCTCCCTCCCTCCTTCCCTCTCTCCCTCCCTCTCTCTCTCTCTCTCTCCCTCCTTCCCTCTCTCTCTCTCTCCCTCCCTCCTTCCCTCTCTCTCTCTCTCTCTCTCTCTCTCTCTCTCTCTCTCTCTCTCTCTCTCTCGCCCGCCCGCCCGGGCGTCGCGTGATGTCACGGCTGTTTCTATAGAGATCGGGTGACATCACGGGCGGGGGGCTGCTCCCCGCCGCGGCTTCCCCCGGGGAGGGCGAGCGGCGAGGCCGGGCCCGGCACGGCGCCAGCGCCGGGGGCGGCGGCAAGGCCTGAGCCTGCCCCCACACACACCCCTTCTTCCTCCTCCTCCTCCTCCTCCTTCTCCTCCTCCTCGCACACGCAGCTCTGCACCTGCGGGAGCCCCTGCCCGCACCGGCGTCGATGCTGAGCTCGCCGGGGGCACCAGCATGGACAGCTTCTATGACCAGCAGGTGCCCTTCATGGGGCCCGGGGTAAGTGCGTAGCCGTGTCCCCCCCACGCGCATGTCCCTTCCCTGCGCGCCCATCATGCCCCTGCTGTCGTACCCTCCTCACAGAAGGCCTGTGCTGAGGAGGCCCGCGGGCGCCCGGGTGGCGAGCGCAAGAGGAAGCTGCCAGAGAGTGACCTGGCGCACGACTCGGAGGGTAGGTGGCCGCCACAGCGCCCTCAGCCCGGGGCTGCCCCCTGGCCCAGCCCCTGAGCCAGCCCTCTCGTTGCAGAGCTCTTCCAGGATCTCAGCCAGCTGCAGGAGGCCTGGCTAGCCGAAGGCAAGTGGCCCCGTCTACCCCTGCCCCAAATCCCTCGACGGTCCCATCTGGAAGGACCCAATGTGCTCTAAAACTCCTTCTTTCTCCCCCTTCTTGGCCCCTTTTTTTTGCCCCCCTCTCCAGCTCAGGTCCCCGACGATGAGCAGTTCGTCCCTGATTTCCAGGCTGACAACCGTAAGTGCCTCGTGCCCAGAGGGGATTTCTGCCGTGCTCTGCGTGCAGGGGGTGTTCGCCGGCGCATGTGCCTGAGGCTGGAGGTGCCACCCCGGGGAAAGCGCCGCTCGCGGGGCTGCAGCACTTGCGGCCTTTTGGGAAAACGCAGTTTATCGCCATGCTTTTGTGGGGGTTAAACTTAGAGCCTCCCTCTTTCACCACCAAGAAACCCTAGCCCAGCATGAGGCAGCAGCTCGGGCCCCTCTCAGGGCTCTTTGGGGACCTGTCGCTGCTCGTGCTGGCGCCGTCCCGAGTGGCCTTGGCGGTTGCCCACAGTCCCTGCAGCTCTCTGGGCTTTTATTTTTTATTTCTTTCTCCTCCTCCCTTTTGCAGCCGGGTGCTTTTGGCAAGAGCCAACTCGAGCGGTGAAACTTGAGCCGCTTTAAGCAGCATTAATCACTGGCAAGTGAGCGTATTTAAAAGGAAGCCAGTGAAAATGCGCTCCCCTCCCATTGCATAAGAGCGCCGGCTGCGGCGTTGCGTGGCTGCGTGGGGCTCCGAGTGCCCATCGCGCCCAGGAGTGTCCCTGGGCTCCGGCTGAGCCGGTGGGGTTTGGGTCACCCGTGGGCTCGCTGGCCCGGACGAGGGCTGCTGAAGCAGCTGCTGCTGGGACTTGAAGGCAGCCGAGCTTTGCCAAGGGTCGAACACTTCGTTCTTCCGCTCCGGCTCTGTCGGAGCATGCCGCGCAGGAGCTCTCAACCTACCTGAGCTGCCTGCTAATTATTGCGCTTTGATTACCTCGAAGCGAGCGGGGAGCTGGCCACTAAGCTGCAGCCGATGGCCTGAGAGCTTCAGCTGCCTTTTAAATCTTTTAATTTATCCCATACGTGATTCTGTAGCGCTTGTGCGCAGCCCTCGCTCCGCCGAGATGAAAGGCGAGGCCGAAGTCGGCGGCGCAGCCCGCTGTCGACATCCTCACAGGGCCCCGGAGCGGTGCAAACTGCAGCGTGCGTGGGAGGGCGTCTCGCGGAGCCGGAGCCATTTCCAGTGCCTTTTGGCGATCTCTGGTTTCCCTGTAACCTGAAGAGCGCGGTGGGGAGAGAGGGACTTTTCCTGGGCTCTTGCAGGGCAGGAGGAAAGAAAGGAGGGAAGTTGGAAAAAGGTATTTGAGGCTTTAAATGGGCTTCCCTACCTGCTGTGCCCCCCAGATTTGAGGGGCTGTGGTGAATTCCTTGCTTGGAAGGAGCTTTGCCCACTGCTAAAACTTCCCGAGTGGGGATTAAAGTAAATGTGGCCTTTGCTGCTGAGCAGGGGACCCCAGGGGCTAGAAATAAGGAGAGGAGAAGTGACCGCTAACCCCCTGTCCTGAGCACCTTGGCTGGAGGGACCTCGTAGAGACGCGCAGGAATTGGGGGTTCACTGCAGCCCCTTCGTGTTTTGGGGGGAGTTTGGCTGTTGGACACGTTTCCTCTTGCCCCTCGGATACGGGAGCTCGGCAGGGTGAATTTGTTCCCTGGGGTTTCGGTCTCTTCCCTCTGCCATGCGGGTGGTTTGCGACAAGCCCATGAGCTGCATGGGGAGCAGGTTATCCTCGGTCTTGAATCATTCTGATTTTTGCTTTAAATAAGGTTCATTTCCGGTGGAGAGTTGTTTGGACGTAGGGAGGCAGCAGCCTGGGCTGCTATTTCTGGCCGTGTCCCCCGGTGTGACCTTGGGCACGTCCTGTGGTGCCAGTGCCCGGCCTGGGGGGGTGGGGGTGGCAGCAGGGCCAGGGTCACTCGCAGGTGACCGGCCCAGCTGGTGGCCGTGGTGGCCTTGCTCCCCGTGTGGTCACACACGGGGGTGATGCCCTCCCTCGGTGGCGTTCAGTCCAGGGGAGGGTGGAGGCACCGTGTGCGTGGTGTGGTGGAGGCTTGGGGAGCTCTTTTGCCCTGGGGTCCCTGCAAACAACCCGGTGCTGCGGGGCCTGGGCTGGGAGCGGGGGCACCAAGGAGCCAGAGCAAGGGGGCTGTCCGTGCCCTCCCCACCCGCCCTGCTCCGGTTCTCCCTTCCCTCCTGCTTCTCGCCCAAGGGCGCCTCGGCCGCCAGCTGCTTGGCACAGCCGCCTCGCGGGGGTTGGTTCCTCCTTTCTTTCCCTTTTTTGTGAATGAACTTGGCGCGGGGGCCCAGGCCGGGAGCCTCGCAGGCAGCCGCCCGTGCACACGGCCCTCGCCTCCAGCCGCGGCGCTGAGCCCTCGGGGAGCGAGCGGGGCGAAGATAAATATGTATGAATTACATAAACACATTTTCCTCCCCCGGCGCACGAATGGAGCCGCCCGGCGGGTTGTTTGTGAATGGAGGGCGGCGCCCGCGCTCCCGGCGGCGGCTTTTTTTCTCAATGAACTCCCAGCCCCCAGCACGGAACCAGCGGAGCTGGAGCGCGGAGCGCTGGAGCGCGGCCAAGGCGCCTGCCCCTCCGCTCGCGGCCCGGCCTGAACGCCCCGTTAGCGCTGGAGGGGCCGGTGGCAGCAGCGAGGCGTCTCTGGGGGGGAAACGGGGCTCCTTCGGGACTTGCGAGGCTGGCACACAGCCACTCGCTGGCCCCACAGGGGATCCCGTGGCTCCTCGCAGCCCTTGGCGAGTTGGGGTGGTTGCTGGCAACCTGGGGAGGTTCTGCTGCGGGTCCCAGGGAGGCTCCGTGGCCCCACGTTGCCGGCTCTGCCCTAGACCGGGCGCCCCCAGAGGAGGACGTCTCGGAGGCGCTTTCGCTTTTCTCGAGTGCCCATTCCTAGAAGTCGATTGCGTTAAGCGTATCTTAGTCAGTTTAAAGGTTATATATAGTGAGCAGGCCTGGTGGGGCCAGGAGGGTTGGAGTTTAGCAGGAGGTTGGCTGAGAAAATCGGGGTGCTCCATCTGCCATCGCCGTGCGGCCCCTTGAGCTCCGGGGCGGCTGCTCTGCTGCCGTGGGGCTCTTGGCAGCCCTGCCCTGCTGTGGTGACCTCGAGCAGAGCCTGACCCCGGGGACACGAGGGGACTCGGCACCTGCCCCTGCAAGGGCAGTCCTGGGTCCCTGGTGCTTCTCGTGTTGCCCTCGCGGTGGGCCTGGCTGGTGTCAGGGGTGCCCAGAGCCAGGCGGGTGGCCGCCCTGACCTCACCAGGGTTAACTCGCCTCAGGGTTTGGGTGCTGAGAGCACCCTTGGTAGATGCCGCCCTGGGAACCATCGACCGTCGTCACCCCCCGTGCTCGTTGTGGCCCCGTGGCAGTGGAGCTGCGGCCACCGGGTGCCCCATCCTCCTCCTCCTCCTCCTCCCCCCCATTCTTGCCTTTGCAGTGGTCCTGCATGCGCCGCCTCCGGCCAAGATCAAGCGTGAGCTGCAGAGCCCTTCGTGCGAGCTGTCGTCCTGCAGCCACGAGCAGGCCCTCTGCGCCGCCTATGGAGACAAGTGCCTCTACAATTGCTGGTGGGTGCCACTGCCCCCACGTCCTCCGTCACCGTCGGGAGATGCTTGGGGCATGTTAGTGGCCCTGGCTCTGGGGGCGCAGGGAGCCCTGGGGTACCCCATCCTGGGTGGGAACCCCCCAAATCCGCAGCACCGGGGATGCTGCAGCCCTTCCGTGACGCCGCTGCGGCCTCTCGTCCCCACAGTGCCTACGACAGGAAGCCCCCCGGCGGGTTCAAGCCATTAACGCCACCTGCGGCGCCGGCCGTGCCGGCCCCGGCCGTGGCACCACTGCGGGACGCACGGCAGCCGCCCTTCGCCGTGCCCCGGCCGCCGCACCCCCCGCTGCACATGCCAAAGATGATGCCCGACCCCCCGTTCCCCGCGGAGCACAGGTGAGGCCGCCCAGCGCTGCCCTTCCTTTTGCCCCCCGTGCGAGGTGCCGCTCTGGCCGGGGCCGCCCCAGCAGAGCCCTCCCGTTCCCGCTGCCCGGTGGAGTGTGTGGGGCTTCCAGGAGCCTTTTCCTTGGCTTCAGGACAGATGGGAGGAGGAAGTGGCTGCTCGGCCCGTGCCCCTTCCCCTTGTGTGTGTAGCACGAAGCAGAGCTCGACCTCGAGCGGCCGCGTGTCCCTCGGTGGGTCCCTTGCGTCGCGGGAGCTGCCGCTTCCCTGGAAGCCCCGGCCCTGCGCGGGAAGCCACACGCCGCCCATCCCACACTTCTGCTTTCCCTGGCACTCCTCGTCCCTTCCTGGAAGCCGAGGCACAGGGCAGCTTGCAGGGCTTGTGATTTGGGGTTTTTAATATCCGGAGCTGTCGCAAGCCTCGCTGCTTCCTCCAAGACAGCTCCCTGCTGACCGGGGTCCTGTGACAGGAGCCCTCGCCGGGCACCATGGTCCTGGGAAGGGTGGGCAGATCCCTGCCAGGGTGGGCCAAGGCTCCTACCCGTCCCCTTTCCCACCTGCCTTGGGCTTGTTCTCCTCAAAACAAGCTCTGGAAGGCCGGGGAGGGACCAGGTGACTCCTCGGTCACTGGTTACTGCCCATGGGCCACCTTCAGCCATCGACACGGTGACCGTCGCCCTTGGGGTCACTTTGAGGAGGGAGGGGGTTTTAGTGCGCGATGCCGGCGCGGTGGCGCCCGCTGCCCGTCGCCACCGGGAGCCGAGGGCGGTCACGGCCGGGCGGAAGGGCCTGTGGCTGGCCCGGCTCGGGGCCGCTCGGGTTTCGCTGCGGAAGGGCAGGGGGGCGCGGAGCGGAAACGCGGTAATCCCAGCCCGCCAGCTGGGAGCGATCCAGTTACAGAGCCGCGTGGCAGACGCGGACGTTCCCGGGCTCGGGATGAGCTCCGGGAGCGGCTCCGTCGTCCCACCATGGCCCATGGCGGAGGCAGGAGTGCGAGCGGCCTGGCCCCAAATAGCTTTGCCCGCCCCGGGCCCCCGCGGGGCTCAGCCTTAATCCCAGCCGTGGGGCGGATTAGGGGCCGCGCGGGGGGATTTGCTGTTACGTAACCCACCCAGCACCCTCTCCTCCCGCCCCGCGGCGGCCCCGGCGTTCCCCGTCGCCGTCCCGGGGAGTCCGGTGCCGCCGCCGAGGCCGGGCCCCCGTGACACCGTCTCCCCGCTCCGTCCGTCCCGGCAGGTTTCAGAGGCAGCTCTCGGAGCCCTGCCAGCCCTTCCCGCCACAGCCCGGCCTTGTCGGCGACAACCGCCCCGGGTACCAGCGGCAACTCTCGGAGCCCCTGGGTCCACCTGGCACCCCCCGGCCCCCTCAGGGATTCAAGCAGGAGTATCACGACCCCCGGTATGAGCAGGGCAGCGCAGGCCTGGCCGGGCCCCCGCCCGGGCCCGCCTTCCCGACGGCGCCTGTGGGCATTAAGCAGGAGCCCAGGGATTTCTGCATCGACTCAGGTGGGTTCTGCAGCTCAGCGGCCGCAGGTCGGGTCCGTCTCCACCGCTCCGCGCACCCAACACCGCTCACATCATGGAAAAAATCCTCTAATCGCCTTAGGCCTAAAAATACCACGGGCCGCGGCGGGGACAGATGGCGGCGACGCAAGGGGGAGGTGGTGGCAGCCCGGCTCCGGGCGGCCCCGCGCGCTGGGGAGGCCGAGGCGCTCGATGGGAGGTGGCCTGGGAGGGACGTGCGGCCCCTGGGGAGGCGGCACGAGGAGGGCAGCCGAGGGGACGCGCGGTGCCTCATGGCTGCGCGTGGGGCGCGCTCACGTCTCCTGACGTCCCTCCACATGTCCCACTCGCGATGCCCCATGGCCGCACGATGCCTTCATGTCCCCTGACGTCCCTCCGCGTGTCCTGCTTGCGATGCCCCATGGCCGCACGTCGCCTTCATGTCCCCTGACGTCCCTCCGTGTGTCCCGCTCGCAGAAGTGCCTAACTGCCAGTCCTCGTACCTGAGAGGCGGGGGCGTCTTCCCTGGCGGCCACGAGGGTGAGTGTCCCCCGCGCTGCCCGCCGGGTGCCTGGGCTCATCCCTGTGCTCAGCAGGGCTCTCGTGCGCTCTGCAGGCTTCCCCTTCGACAAGGACGCGCGGCTGTTCTTCGACGACACGTGCGTGGTGCCGGAGAGGCTGGAGGGTGAGCAGGGCGGCCGGGGCAGGGCCGGGGCGGCGCAGCGGGTGCCCCGCGGAGCTCCAGGCGCCCCATGTCCCGCCGCAGGCAAGGTGAAGCCGGAGCCGGGCGCGTTCCGCGAGGGGCCCCCGTACCAGCGCCGCGGCTCGCTGCAGCTCTGGCAGTTCCTGGTCACGCTCCTCGACGACCCCGCCAACGCTCACTTCATCGCCTGGACGGGCCGCGGCATGGAGTTCAAGCTCATTGAGCCCGAGGAGGTGTGTGCTGGGGGGCCCGCCGTGGTCATGGTGCTGGGGGGCCTGGCGCGGTCCGTTGCTTCCTCTCCTCCTTAGAGCGGAGCAGCTGGTCCAAGCCCAGGCTCAGCAGAGGCGGTGTCAGTGTGGTGGCCTGGGTCCCCCCAGCTCCCAACCACGCTTGCTCCCTTGGACAGCGGTTTTCCTGGTTTCTGGTGGTGTCTCTGCCCACCCTGGGTTTGTGGTGGTCTCGTGCTGGGCTTGCAGTGCGCTGGGGAGGTGCCACGGCCTTGTGTAGGGTGCCATGGGGGAAGAGTGACTTGGGCAGCGACTGAGGGCGGCTGCGCCTGGTAGGTACCTGCCCGTGGTAGCTCTTGTGCCGCGCGCTGGAGTCGCGCCGTGGGGAAGCGGCGTTTCTGCCCGGCTCCCCTCGTCAAGCACCTTTTGATGAGGTCTCCCGTCGAGCGCTGCCTGCGTCGCACTCGTGCAGGAGGGTCCTGGCACAGGGAGCCTCGAGACAGCCCCAAATTCACGTTCATCTCCCCGTTGTGGAGCTGAGGAGCGGAAGAACGGGTCTTCTGTCCTATTGCTTTGCTGTGCAAGGTGGAAGAAAAGAGCGCACAAAGCCCAGCTGCCCTGGGGGATCCTCTGGCCCAGGGGTCCCATTCTGCGGCCAGTTGTCCAGCCTTGGGCCCTTTCAGCTGTGGGGCTGGGTTTTATTGCAGGTGCCCTGTAGCAGCCTCCCAAGCCTCTCCGGGGGTAGGGAACAGCACAGGGCATTGAGGGGTTTGCAGGAAAGAGGTGGGCACATAGGGAGCACACAGATATCTCCTGGTTTGTTTGTTTCTTCCCCCCAAAAGAGCTGCTGGTTGGTCCAGCGCTAGCAAAGAGCCACTGTCGCGCGCTTCCAGTCTGCACTCGACCTTTCTGCAGCTCTGGGTTTTATCTGTGGAGGCGCCGTGTCCCAGGGGCAGCGTGAGCTTTCCCGGCTCTCTCCGCTCTCTCCACAGGTCGCGCGCCGCTGGGGCATCCAGAAGAACCGGCCGGCCATGAACTACGACAAGCTCAGCCGGTCCCTGCGCTACTACTACGAGAAGGGCATCATGCAGAAGGTACCAGGCGGGCGGCGGAGGAGGGCCGGCCAGGGGCAGCCTTGGGGCGCCGCTCTGCGTTCTTCTTGCCCCATCCTTTGTGAAGGCTTTAAGGAAAGCAGCAGTGCTCGGGGGAGGCGGTGCGGGTTGGCCGCCCCAGCCAAGTCCTGCTGTGGCAGGTCTTTTGAGCTCCTAATTTTCACTTGTTTTTCCTCAAACTTGTTGCAAACAGCGGCGTTCTTGGTTGGCGACATGGGTTGGTCAAGCCAGCCGAGTCCCACCGTGGCCTTGAACGCCCCGAGCAGCCGGCGGCGGCCTTGGGGAGGGCCAAGCCTGCGCCGTGACGCCGCTGTGCTTGCAGGTGGCCGGCGAGCGGTACGTCTACAAGTTCGTGTGTGACCCCGAGGCGCTCTTCTCCATGGCCTACCCCGACAGCCAGCGCCCCTTCCTCAAGGCGGAGCCCGACTGCCCCGTGGCCGAGGAGGACACGTTGCCGCTGACGCACTTCGAGGACAGCCCTGCGTACCTGCTGGAGCTGGACCCCTGCGGCGCGCTGCCCTACGCCGAGGGCTTCGCCTACTGACGCAGCCGCCAGCGCCATGCCGCCCAGGCCAGCGAGGGCGACGCTTTTATAAGAATTATGGGTTTTTTTTTTCTTTTTTCTTCCTTTTTTGTTGCCGTTCCTATCAAAAGAGACTCGAAGGAAGCACACACGAAGGGAGCTCGAGGCCGGCGCGTGTCACCGTCGGCTCCCTCGTCTCTGTCGCGGGGCTGCCGTGCAGGGCGGCCTGCGGCTGCCGCCTCCCACCGCCGCGACGCTGCTCATGGGGGAGATGGTGCTGCAGGGGGCTCCGGCACAGGCGCCGATCCCTTCCTCCGGGCCGGGCCCTCACCACAACCTGCTTCGTGCCGCTCCCGACCTGCGGGGCTGCCTCGGCCGCTGGAAAGGGCTTCGATTTGCACAGGGATGCGGGGTGCCTCCCGAGGGGCGCAGCTCCGGGACACGGCGGGCGGAGGGGGGACCCTGGCTGCTTCCCGCTCCGCGTCCCGTTGAGTACCAGGTCCCCCCATCACGGTTCTCTGGCTGCCCCACGTGCCCCCTGGAGCTTCTCTCCACCTGCAGCTGCCCAACATGAACTTAGTGTCCGCAGAGGTGATGGGGCAGTTATCCCCATTCTTTCCCCTCCTTCCTTTTTTTTTTTTTTTTTTTTTTATTTTAGGAAAAAGTTGAAAACTTTTTTTTGTAGCTTATATATATATATTTATATATATATTTTTATATATATATATATATATATATAAGGCTTTTTTTTTTCATAGCCAGACCGTGGGGAGCCAGGGGGCGGTTAGCAGTGCACCCAGAGCCCCCGGGCACGCAAGGCACCCGCTCTCGTCCCCACAGTCATCCCTGCTCCGGTCCGCTCCATTTCAGCACCTGCGGGGCCCCCTCAGCTCCGCTTCCCTTTCCTGCTTGCCCAGCATGTCCATGGGAGCTGGGGTGGGAGCACCAGATCCCCCCGTGCTCCCCACACTCCCCTCACTCGTATAGACACACCTGCATCCCCCCTTGAGAAAAGGCTACATGGTTTTGTTGTAAATGCTGTATAGGACGTTTTTTTTCTCCTCCTTAGTCAGCTCCATTTGGGTTTGCTTTGGTTTAGGGGGGTTTCGATTCGTTGGTTTTTGACCTTTTTTTTGGTTTTTGAGCAGATGGGGCTTAGCGTTGGATTGGCCTCCGGGCTCCACGGGGCTCCGTGGGACTCGGGGCGGCAGCGGGCTCCGGACTCTGGTGGGGCAGGGGGCTGCGCTGCTGCCTTCTGTACTGTGTACAATAAAGGGTCCCTGCTTTCCGCGCGCCCTCCTGCCTGCGCTGCCGCCTCCCCGGGCTCGGGGCCACGTCTCCCCCTCGCTGCTCCTGCGAGGGCTGCGCGAGGCGGGGGGCTGGAGGGCTCTGGGGGCACTGGGACGCCAGGTTGGTGTGGGAGGGAACGCACGAGCCTTGTGGGCTCTTCTGAGCGCCCGAGAGCCCGAGGTTGGAAACGTGGGAGCCTCTGGAGCTGTGCAGACCCCTGTGTCCTTCATGGGAAGTGCCCCCTTCTCATCCTGCATCCCGCTGCCCTTGGCGGGGCCAGGCTGCCGAGCGGATCCGCAGGGAGGAGCCACCGGAGCCGCTCGCTTCCTCCCGCGCAACCCGATGCTGCCTCCGTCCCCGCCGGGAGCTCCTGTCCCTTTCACTCAGTGCCTGGAAACCCAAGCCCTGGTACCCGCGCCGGCTTCCTGCTCCCCCGGGAGCTGGGACCTCGCCGTCCTTTGCCATTTGCCTTTGATATTTATCTTCCTTTCTCTCCCCAAAGTGAAGGGGCTGCAGGTCAGTAAAACCTGGTGCTTTCCCAGGGTGAGCGAGGAAGGTCTTGACTCCTTCTTGTCGCCGTGGCCTTGCAGAGCAAAGCAAAGCCTTGACCAGCCTGCCCTGGGGGTGCCCCACAGCCCAGGTTGGGCTGGGGGCGCCCAGCAGGGTTGGGGCTGAGGTGAAGCTGGGCTGCCGACCTGCTGCCCTGGGCCTCTCGACAGTGGAACATGGTGCCCAGAGCCCCTCCGAGGGCCCTGGAAGCTGTGTGCCCCCCGGGAGCACAGACTCCCAGGCTGGCTGAGGCGGGACGGGGGCTCCAGAGCCCCTCCAGTGCCACCCCCTGCTCCAGCAGGGACACCCAGCGCACGGGGCCCACGATGGCATCCTGGACGGACCCTTCTCTTGGTCCATCTTGGCAGGGGGGTGAGAGCGGCTTCTCGCTGCATGGGGCCCCTCGGGGCTGCCCCTCGCTCAGGCTCCAGCGCAGCCTGTGCAGTGCGAGGCGCTCGGCTCGCCAGCGTGCTGAGCTGTTCTGCTCTGTGCCGAGATGTGTCATCGCTTTGCCTTCCTAAAAAAAAAAAAACAAGGGAAAATGTATGCGCGCGTTCCGCTTTTAGCCGAGACGGGAGAAGTGTGAAGAGCGCTGCGGGAGCTGCTGGCTGCGTCCTCCTCCCCGCGCCGAGAGCTGGGGCTGCAGCAGCACCCCGGGCGCCTGCGCTCAGCGGCGCCTCCTGCCCCGGGCTCCGTCCTCGCACTCCTGCCCTTGCCCCTTTGGCGGCTCTGCAGGACTCCGGTGCCTCGAGGTGTCCATCTCCTCTGGTGGCCATTGGAGAGAGGGCCTGGCCCCCGTCCTGCTCTGGCATAGCAGCATCCCCACGAGCATCCCTGTGTGTCACCTTATCCTGAGGGTAACAGAAGCACCCAAAAGGGAGGTCCCTACATGTGGTCCGTGGGTAGGCGCCGTCAGCCTCCCCTCCTGCCCATGGGACCCTCCCTGGCTCGGAGACGGCTCCTCGGGCACCGCTAGAGCATCCCACGCGCCACGGCCAAGAGCGGGAGCCGCGGAGGAGCCGCCGTCTGCCAAAAACCTCCGCTCCAGACGGCAGAACCAAACTAATCCCCTGGGCAGGAGCAGAGCGGCAGGCAGGGCCTGGTGCCCCAGCGGCAGCGAGGGCAGGCGAGGCCGGCGGTGGATGAGCCGCCCGCCCCCCTGGTGAGCAGATGGGCCCGGCGAGGCGGCACCGGGACCAGGAGGCACGTGGGGTGCGGGCGGCACCGGCACAGAGGGTGTCGTGAAGAGCAAAGGAAGCTCCGGATGCATTACCGGAGCTTTACGGGTCTTTATGGACCCCAAAAGCCACGGGAGGCGGATGAGCCTCTCATCGTGAGCCCCAAACGTGGGCTGTTGGTCCGAAAAGGCATCCAAAGAGCCCCTGGATTCCCGTTGGGGCAGTTTCTCCTGCAAATCCTGACCGTGGAGGCTGCTGGCGGGAGGAGGCACCGCAGAGGACACCACGGTGCCTCCGTCTTACTCGCTAAGCTGGCAAAGAGCTTTAGCCACCAACCCTGGTGGGCAGAAGGCCCCGTCGGGCCATAAGCGCTTGAGTCGAGTAATCTGCTTAGGGCGGCGAGGCGGCCGCTGAGAGATATGGGGTGATCCACCCCGCACTCGCAGCCGGGGGCCTTCCCGTCCCCACCGCGTGCGACAAGCTCGTCGTCTCTGCTCCAGGAGACCCCCTTGGTTCTGCACTGCAGCTTCCTGTGGACCTCCAAGCTCGTTCTGAGACCCCCCCAGGTGCCCCATGGAGAGGACACGTGGCAAGAGGAACTTCCTCCGCCCGTCTCCCCAGGTGCCAGCCCGGGATGATGGGCCAGGCCCTGCTGGCACCGCTGCCTTCACGAGGCCCCCAGATGAGGCACCAAGCCCCATAGAGAGACCGTGCCCATCGCCAGGGCCCTGGCAGCCCCTGCCTGCACAGGGCCTCATGTTGCCCCGTGCAGGGACACGCTATAACGCCTGACACCTCCCGTGGCCTTGCTCTGTCAGCAAGTTGAGCAACAGCTCGGGGTGCTGAGCGAGCACAGAATGGAAGGGCAGATGCTACTGAGTGCAAATAAACTCGTTCCCCCCGTTGGGCCTCCCTTTGCAATGTTACGATGCGCTCCAGGCTACCCCCTCCCCGGAGCGAGAACTGGGGGCTCCGCAGCTGGTTCAAAGGCTACTGCACACGCGAGGCACGTGTTGGATCCGGGCGAGACGAGAGCCTGGAGGGAGAGGGGCACCCCCCACCTTGCCCCATGCCCATCCGCAACTCCCGCTATCCACCGTAACCGGATGCACCTCTGGTCACCCCGTGTCGGAAGGGCATGTGGATGGCCGGGAAGACGTCCCCAAAACAACAGACAGAGCAAAGGGTCTGCGAGAGTTTCTGTACAGGAGCAGAGGAACACATGAGCCCTCCGCAGCCCGGAGCAGGATATCTGTGGGTCAGAGCCTCCCAAACAGCAGCCCGTCACGGGGTTTCTATAGGGGGTATTTGCAGGAGGTCCCTCTGGGCTCATGGTGACCATCTTCACGGCCTCGCACTCACACTTGCAGCCTGTCTCCCGCTTTGCCCAGCCCGCGGGGCAGCTGATGCTTCATGGAGCTCCTCCCTGCCTCTAAATATATTGAGTTATTTTTAAATAAGCGAAGGCAACTTATATCTGAAGGCACCTTCGGTGTCCGTGAGTTCCAACGGGAAAAACACGAGCCCTAGATGGGGCTCCTGGGCAGACAACCCGCAGAGCCGGCCCCATGAGCGGGGTGGGCGCGGGGCACCCAGCGCCAGCCGCAGCATCCGGGCACCCTCTCGTGGTGACGCGTTCTCGGGAGCCCGGACACCAGGGCCTGCAGCACCCGCCGGGAAACCTCCTCAGTGTCTGCAGAGCAACCACATTTACGCCTGGATTTGGGGCACTAGAGGCTTCAAGGCTGGTCCAGGAGCCCTCAAGAGGAGTTTGGGAGTAAATAAAGTTTCCGACCGGCACCTGTGTTGGGAAAGGCGGAAGAGGCCCCGGGGAAAGCAGCCGGATTGCAGCTCGGTGGCTGCCTGCGGACCCAGGAGAGGGCAGCAGCAGCCCGGGCTGCAGCCCCGGCATCCCCACAGGGCTCTTCCCTTGTGCCGGAGGCAGCCGGCGCGGTCGAGCACGGTGTGCAGGGGACAAGGCGGGGACCGGAGCTTCCCAGGCAGGCCAGGGCATCGCTCCTGAGCCCCAAACTGCTGGCTTGAACAGCGGGATGGAAAGGAAACCCCTTCTCGGGACATGCAAGAGTTTCCCGGGCTGTCAGGGGGACTTTCAACGCCAACAGCGACCTGGGGATGCTGAGGATGCTCCTGGGGAAGAGGGCAAGAAAGCAGGGGACAGCAAGCGGTGGCGCCTCCATTCCACCCCACGGCGTCTGTCTGATGCCCCACTGGGACCTTCTCCACCCTGGCGCCCGGCTGCACTCCCTGTGTCCGAGACCCGCAGCTCAACCCAACGTGGTGGCACAGAGCTGACGTCCCTCCCCGCAGCAGCCCCTTCTCAGCACCCGCGGCCGCCATACCGGCCCCGTTCCTGCTTTCATTGGGTGCCATCACCAGGTGTGAGAGGAAAACACGTCTCCCTCTTCCCTGCCCGCCCAGGCGCCTGAGCCAGGCGATGGGAGGGGGATCCCCATGTGGGTGTCCCGGGACGCTCCCTCTGTCTGGGAAGGGCTCCGAGTGTTTTTGCACCCGGACACCTTCACGGTGCCTCTTCCACCCGTCCCTCCCTCTCCAGCGGCAGCAGAGGGCAGGGAAAGCGGGAGCGCAGGTGCCCTCCTGGCTCTGGGCAGGCTGGTTGCAGCTTTGTGCCCTGCTCCAACCACTTTGCAAACCCCACGGCCAAACTGTGCACTGAGCATCGCCCGGCCTGCTTCTTCCCCCCAGGGCTGCCCCACTCCCGTGCTCTGCAAGGCACACGGGAGCGCAGGGCTGGGGAAGCTCCCATCATGGCATCGGCTGCAGCTTGGAGCTTACCCTGAGCCCCTGGACTCCCCTGCCTGCCCGGCAGGCTCAGGTTGCCTCCTGCAACCTGGGGAGGGTTGTGAGTGCAGCCTGGCCTTTGGAGCAGCCTTTGGAGCTGTAAAAGTCAAAACTGCGCCAGAAAAGGGCAGGTTTGGGACCTTGGCGCCTGCAAAGGGTGGGCGGCGTTGCTGGAGCTGTCATGGTGCTTCCAGCCCGGTTTGCAAAGGGGACGGCGCTCAATTGGGGTTTTCCTTTTGAGCAGCGGTCCCTTTCAAGAACATTTTTCAATGGGGAAACACAGAGCAGTTTTCCATAAGTTTCAGGAAAATGGGCAGCAGGAGGGAGAGGAGGCTGCTGTTCCTCCCACCCCACCGGAGACACTGCCGTGTGACCACCTATCTCCAGATACTCCACGCGTTGAAGCTCGTGGTTAAATGGAGACACCCTGTGCAGACAAGGCCAAGCAGAAGTAATTTGTGCATTTGGCTCCTTCCAGAGGAGACTGGAGAACCGCCAGCAGCCACGTTCCTCCTGAAGGGCTCCCTTGGGCTGCCTCCCCACCCTGAGGTCTTAGAGGCTGTTGCAGGAGCAGTGCCCAGTTGGCACGTCCCGGTTACAGAGGCTGCACGTGCAGAAGCTGCTGTCACAGCAGCGAGGCCTTGGTGCAGCATTAGCAGCAGCGGCAGCTCCGCGGTTGCTCCTGGTCTTCCTTCCTGCAAACGACCTGGATTTGGATGAGAAAGGAGGCGAGAAGAGTGCGTGCTGAAGGACAAGCAAACCACGGTGGTCCAGCACCGTGTCAGGGTGTCTAAGCCACCAGAAGGGAACTGCTGCTTTACACCTTTACATCTTCCACCCTTGAAATATGAGTTCCTTGCAGCCAGGCGTGGGGCTTGGTCTTGCAAGCCGTTATTCACTATAAAGGATGGCAGCGGCTCGAGTGTTTCGGACAAAGAGCCTCCGCTAAGAGGTGAGCCCAGACTGGACGTCACGGCCTCCTGGCAGCAGCCTTTGCCACCCAACTCTTCCACATGGGCAGCAGGGGAACCATCATCCCAAAACCACGGCCCCATCCACCTCAAACCCAACAGCAACAACCCACTGTAAGTGGCGGCATCTTGGTGGGCTTTCCTGCCTGCCCAATGTCATGCGCTCCATGCACGTCTGGCTGGTCAAGCTACCCCAGGGGGAGTGGGTTTTGGAGGATTCATGGCTTTCCAGTGGTTGACAGACCGTGGGAAATGGTGTTGAGCCACACAGACCTGTGCTAAAACCATGCAGTCTAACATCTGTGATGGAATTTCTTCTCGGTCTTGGGGAGGCACAAGAGTTGTCTATAGCGTCTCCCTCTATAGGCACCATCAACCAGCAGCTGGTGCAGTTAGGGAGGCACCCATAAGGAAGTGGGGTGTCATCATTTCGTCTTGGGACATGTCCTAGCACTTGCCTGGCAATTTATAGGGAGGTTCAAGTTCTTTGTGGGCTTGGGATCCAGACTTTCCTGTTTCAGGTTGTGGTCTCTTTGAGCTCCAGCTGTCTTCAGGTGCTTCTGCTCTCCAAACAATTCCCTTTTTCTTTCACTTAGTAAACAATTTGAGGGGATTATTTTTGCATTTTTGGCCAAAATAGGTCTCTGGACAAATTAAAATAGAAATAAGTATTTATAAAAAATAGAACAAACAGCAAATTATATTCCTGTAAGGTCCAAGAACGAGCTCCAGTTCTTGTAGTATGAGAGTACCACTCTAGTCTCTTATCTATAAGAAAGCAATAATATTTTTAGGAGAATGTATTGTGTTTTCTGTTGTCACGGTTGGACAGATTTTTTACTTTATAGAGCAATAAACAAAGTAAACTTCACATCCACTGCATTGGCACGTGGTCTTCAAAGGCGGCCGTGCCACGAAGCAAAGGAAAAACTCTCAGGGATGTAGAAAGAAATCAGCCTTTTCTGAGCTTTGCGGGGCAGAGATCTGCAAGCTTTTCTTTCAGCCCCTGCCCTGGGTTGGTGGAACCCTCAGCTCGTGCTTCTGTCCTGCCCAGTCCCTGTCACACCGGCGCCCCCGAGGCCGGGCAAGCCCTGGCCGCTCGCGGCTTCTGGGGCGCTCCCGCGTTGCTCCTGGCTCCCATCCGACCTGCTCCAGGCTGGCGCCTCCGATCTCGCAGCCAGCTCCGGTCTCAGCGGCTCTGGATGTTTCTTTATACCTCAAAGCAGCCCAGGGGGACACAGGCTGGTCTGGGGGCATACAGACCCTTCCTTGGCTTAGACCATCTAGGTGTCCGAAGGCAGAATTGGCAAAGAAAGGGTGTGAAAACAGATGGGCTCAATCCCTGAGGCTTAAACATCTCGGGCCTGGATGCTCCTGGATGCTGTGTTTCATCGGGTCAGGGCCAAAGACAATAAAATAAGTTATGCCTTTGAACTGCTCTCTGCTGCCCCTTTGGAGACGAGGTGCACATAAAAGGTGCTCTGCAGCCATTGCCTCCCTCCTGTGCGCGAAACTGCTCGTGGGGCGGTGACCACGGGAAGGACACCAAGGCCCAGGGCAACCCAGAGCTCAAGCTGGTGCGGCCATGGGGTGGTAAATCTGCTCCCACGGCCGAACGCATGCCCAGGAGGGCCCATATCCACAAAAAGAGGCATCCTGGGTCTTGCCAGGTGGACTCAACCCTGCTCCTTCCTCAGGCACGCCTTTGCGCTGGTGTGTTTTGCTTTGGTTTGTGTTGTTTTTTTCAGGCCAGCTATGGTGCCTCCTTCGTTAAAAGCCTTTAATTCTAATGACCTGCAGCACCTTTATCACCATGGAACTGGAGCTCTTAATTGCAAACATTCCGAAAGAAAACGAGGCATTGCGCCGTGGGTGGATCTCCTCGGAGCTACTGAATGTTCGCAGATGGATTGGCAGGAGGAGAAGGGAAAATTGGCCAAAGGCAAAGTAAAATAACCGGCTCCCTTCCTGCCTCGAGGGCTTCGTCGCTGGCATCGGCTGCAAGCCGGCGTCGCTGCAGCCGCCTGGCAACTGGGGGCACTCGGGACCTTGGCGATGATGACGAGGCAGACGAGCAAGGAGGTGAGAGGAAAGCAGCCCTGGGACACGGTTATCCAACACAACTGCGTCTTCATGGGGGAGCAAAGAGACTTTCAGCCCTTCCCACCTGCGGGACTCCACGCTTCTGGGATAACGCTACGGCTTTCTGGGTAGGATATGTCCTTTCTGCTCCTCCCTGAAGTGCCCAGGACCTGGGATTTGGCCACTGCTGTGTGGAGAAAGCCAGAGAGTCAAAACTCCTCAGCAGGGCAGCGATCCCTCAGCTCCAAACCCAGATGGGGCCAATCCCTGGAGATCTGCTCTGTTGAGACGTTTCTCATTTTCACTGCTTTTTGATAGCATTTTTTTTTGAAGAAGAAGAAGTAGGGGCCAAATTCACTCACTTATCAGCTCAGCTTTCTTCACCCAACTCCTGTTAGCAGCTGCCTCAGAGGCCGGTGCTGCCGGCACGGCCGATGGCAGAAGGAGCTTTGTGGAAGCCCAGCAGGAGCAGTAGCCCCGGTAGACTTGTCCCAAGCCTGGGCAGGCCCGTGGTCCCAGAGCAGCTGCAGAGGTCTCGTTTTGGAGTCCCACCAAGGAGAAGGGGAGAGACGTGGAGGGTTCCGCCCTGCTTTGCGAGCCGAGCGAGGCGTCCCCAGCCCCCCAAGCTGTTCCCGAGCACGGAGGCATGGGGCAGGTCTCCTTCCAGCCGCACTGTTTACGTTCTCCCAGGAGGATCTGGAGACCAGGTCTCCTCCTGCCTCCCCACGCAAGGTCATGGGAGGCTATGGGAGAGACTCGGCACGGACGGTTGTGCATCCAGCTCGCTTCTCCGGGAAAGCCTTCTCCCGTTTTTCTTCTTCCCCGAGGGATAACAATGACAATATTCACCCCGTTTGTTCTCTCTGTGCTCGGTTTTGGTGTCTGACCAGCTCGGGCTCGGGTGCATGCACCAACCCCACATCGGTGCTCGTGCAGGCTGCCCCACAGCCCATGCGAGGCTGCGGTGGCTGCCGTTAACCACCTTTGGAGCGCGTCACCGACGAGCAGTGTCGGCATTAGGGCACGGGTTGCGCTTCGAGGCAAGGAAAGCCGGTGCCTTTCCTTGGGTCAGAGCCCTGGGGTTGTTTATAGGAACTCAGAGGCACTGGTTGACTTTCTGGGCAAATTGGGGAGCCTAAATGAGAGGTCTAACCCAGTTACATCCCAGCGGCAGCTTCCCCCAGACTCCTGGCCAGCACGGTTCCCTCCAAGCAGCAGAGGCAGGAGGTCCATCCGAGCCACGCAGCAGATCCACAAGAGACGACAGCCCAG
The DNA here is from genome assembly GCA_003342815.1 of Eudromia elegans. Lineage (NCBI taxonomy): Eukaryota > Metazoa > Chordata > Aves > Tinamiformes > Tinamidae > Eudromia > Eudromia elegans. Next base: position 55,412 of record PTEX01000212.1, read on the forward strand.
GGTGGAAGGCAGTAGCCACAAGTGCCTGGGGCAGTGCCGTCCTGAAGACCACCCGACCAAGGATGGTTGGGTGTTGTATTTTGCTGTTCTACCAGGGTCCCTCCGAAAAACGCCTGAGTTCCTCTAGAATTTGCCCCTCTTGTTGCTGTCAAGCTTACTGGGAGGCTTCCTTCAACAGCTTTAGACTGGGTTTCTCCTCCTGTCATCATCATGATACCTTTCCACGCCACTTTGAGCAGCTCCACAGGTATATGCCTGGTCTGATGCTCTGATATCAACCTCCTGGTTGCCCAAAAGCAGCACAAAGCCAAACAGACCCCTACTATTTTTTTCACCATTTTTTCACTATTTTTTTTTGAAAATAAATTATGAATCCACAGGATGTCCCTTGACTACGCCTGTCTCCTTCAAGTCTATATTGCTTCCCTCCCTCTAGCGTTTTACATTTTTCGAACTTCTAAATGGGATTTAAGCAATTGCAAATTACTCTCCCTCGGCAGGTTCTCGGTTCGGGCTTCTGCCGTGCCCAGGATTTTGTTTCTGTTCAGCCCCTGGGAAGCACCGAAAGGAGCCGTGCACAATGAACAGCTCCCTGGGATGCTGTGCAGCAGAGCCACCCTCCACGGCGTGAAGCACCACCCTGCGGAGCCCGTGGCTCTGTGCTGCAAGGGGCCTCTCTAAACCACGTGTCTGGCTCCACGGTCCTTCTCCCGCAGGCCTCGCTGCATCTTCAGGACCCCCCCGCGAAGGGGACCTTCAGCTGTGGCATGAAGAGCTCTTGGAGGACCCGACCCTGACTTCTCCTCTTGGCTCCCATGGCATTAGCACTGCTAAAAGGCCCCGGTGCTTCACACAGTCCTCCAAGGTGTAAAAGAGTTTCCCTTCAGTTGACCTAGAGGCAAACCGAGCGCAAGTCACGTTTCAGCACGTGTTTGGGGGTTGTGCAGGTAGAAAACACACCTTATCTAGCTTCAATGCCCAACTGAATAGAAATATGAGTCGAGGTCAGGAGATACGGCCGGCAGCGAACGTTTGACACGAGCAAACCGCGTCCTCGAGCGCTCACGGGGTGTTCCAGCACTGCCCTCTGCTCTCTGGAAAGAGGCAGGGACCAAGCCTCCTTCTGAGCTCAAGCACCACAACACGTGTCCGTAAGAAAGGGGAATTTCCTTTTCCGACACTTTCTTTTTCCTCCCCCTCCTTTTCTTACAAGGGATCAATGTTATTTTTAGATGACCTTGCCTGGACATCTCCTATCTGCTCTGTGGTTGACCCAGGAGCATTTCATTTCCCACAGATTGTGTTTGCAATTCCAGGTCCCGGAGGACTGCATGAAGTCAAGGAGAGGCTCCCTCTCCTTAACTCTGCTGGGAGTTTGTAATCCCCATGGGTTAAAATGTTTAGACTGAGAGAGGTTACAGGCTCTTCAGCGCGAGTGTTTAAACTCCACCTGTCAAACCACTTGGGTGGAACAAGACTCAGATTAAACTGTTCTCATCTAGCACAGGTTGTTCCCATGTTGCCCTAAAAATGGTATTCGGCTACGGCACGTTTGCACCGACCAAAGTTGCTGATTTTGAGAAGCCACAACTTGACTTCAAGCACATCAGGAAGGCTCTTGGCAAAGGCATCAAAGAGTCTTAGGGGTCTAATCCTCTCCGAAGGCCACCCTGGGGACTTCGGATCTGCTTCGTGCTCCAAGGCAGCCTCTGCACACACACAAAAAAGGGAGAATACGGATAAAACGAGCTGAGTCTTTTCTCAAGGCCTATGGGAAAAAAGAAAGAAAACAAGGAAGTTTGGTATCCCGGTTTTCCAGGAGACTTCCATGTCTTTCCCCGACTCTATCGTTCAGCTCTTCCGCAGGTAACACCGAGGCAATCCTGACACACCAAGTGCTCCGCGGGTCGTTTTGTGCCCCGGTTCCAGGCGGGCGAGCCCGCTGACGAGCAGAGCAGCAGCCCAGGGCGGGTCTGCCAGGCGCCTGCGGCCGCCTCGCTGCCTGCCCCACTGCCCACGCTGGGCCACGGCGAGGCCGTACCGGGGCCAGGACACACCGGATAACGTCGGCATTGACCGAATGGACACTGACTGGCACGAAAGGGACAACAGAGGCGGCGCACGGTGGGATACGGCGGGTTTTCACTCAAACAACTCACTTTCTGTGGCCAAAGCGAGGGTGCAAGCTCAGGTTCCTACGAGCTCATCTGTGCCCTTGACAGGCCCTGCTGGAACAGGCCGTTCAAGCTGGCTTAGCACTGCCAAGACACTCACGATGCCACCCCAGATGTCAGCTCCGATGCCCTCCCTCTCCTCCCACGATGCCCTCAGCTGTCTCCCGTGCTTCCACCGTGCTGGTAAGCAATGTGACACGGCCTGTCGGTGGGGAGTGGGTTTCATTTTGGGTGCACAAGAGACAGAAACCCACTCACAGGCTCCTCACCAGCTCTTTGCTATCAGTAGCCTCCTCTCAGAAACGTGGTGGCCTGGACACAACCCCCTTCCCACCCACACACATTCCTCTCTAGCAGTGTTGCTTTTTTTGGCTTATCAGCCTTATCTTTTTGTTAAAATGACTCAATTGGTGCATTTAACTCCTTGTGGTCCTCTGCAGTCCAGCTGGTGTCACTTGTTTACACCCCAAAACAGGGGCCATAGCCTGAGGTTTTACATTCCCCAACAGCATCTAGCCGGAGAAGGGCCTTGGTGGTTGCAGCGGTGGGGGACGTTGGCTCCATCAACACGACCCTGTCAAAGCTGCAGGCGACGAGGGCCCTTCCTGCCTCCAGGGACTCCTCTCTATAGATTTGCGAGCAGCCTAGGGAGCAATCAGAAGCCACTCTGTTCTTTTATGGACAAAGCTCTTGAACACAAAGCAAGCTCAACGAACTGCATGGCTTTTGCTGCCTTTAGGTCAGCTCACAAGGGATCCTCCGCCCGCCAGGACGCTAAGGGAGAAAATCCCAAAGGGGAGAGGTGCCAGCACAACCCCTCACGCTGCTACAGCTATGCCAGGGCAGGAGAAAGGGGTTAACAAAATAAATAAAGGAGGAAAAAAGAAAAAAAAAAAAAGCCCTTTGGCATCTTGGTTTAATTTGGGGAACTGTTGAAAGCCTTAAACAAACAAGAAAAAAAACACACAGCCCTGGGGAGCAGCAGGAATGTGGCCAGCATAAATCCCCTTGCAACCTTTTGGTAGTGTAGCCAGAGGTCAAATGCAGCTTTGGTAAAAATAAAACACAAATCGTGTTTTCTTTCTTGTTTTGGGTGACTTTGTGGTAAGAAACTGGGGAGGGGAGAACATGGTGTTTTGTTTTCTACGGGTTTCCCTCCACAAAGGTTAATTTACTGCCCAAGGAGCTCCAGTAGTTTTAATCGCATGTTATTAACATGTCCTACCAGGGGAAAATCCACAGTATTTTGAGGCTGGACGGACGGTTTGGTCTCTGCCCTGGTCTGTTCTCTTTTTGGAGTCTGTAGCCATGCTAGCCACGACACCCTTTGCGATAACCAACCACCACCTCTTTCCTTTTATTGTTGGCCACTACGGCAGACCACGAGTCGCGCTCCTGAAGACGTCAAACCACGCATCAGTCACGTTGGATATGACCTCCCCGCTTGGAAAGAGGGCCTGGCTCATCCCATTTCCCTGCAATCCTCCCTGCGTCCCCCCAGACAGTCCTGCTTAGGGCTACTTACTTAGTCCTACTTGCAGGCTGAGCTCTGCTCGAACTGCAGTGCAGAAACCTTGTCTTTTGCACAGCAGCCAAGCCCGAGCTGCTGCCTGAAGACATTCGCGCTGGCCCTCCTGCCTACCAACCACCTCAAACCCAAACGCCCTTTTGTCCTACCCCTTCTGTAGCCACTCGGTGGTTTCCAAGATGTCCCCGAGGGGAAGCATCTGACCGTGGGATGTTTCCCATCCTCCTGAAGAGCTACGACTGAATCATTCCCTCGGCTGCTTTGCGCTGGGGGAGAGCCCCACAGGTCAGAGGCAGGTGTAAAGGAGGAGAGAGCGCTGAAGCACAACCGTAACAACAAGGAGGGGTGAAAGGCAAGTCCAAGGGCTGCAAGTCCACGGTGCCCCGTCCGCCCGGGCCGTGCCGTGGTCCAAGCCACACACAGGTCACCCAGGAAAACAGGAATGTTGAGGGGATAACGGCGAGCAGGAGAAAAGGCTCCCGTGGCCACAAAGGAGGAGACGGTGGCTGGTGAAATGCTCCCAGCGGAAGCCTCCTGCTCGTCCCAGCTTCTCCTCCTCTGCAGAGCTTGGTGTGGAGGCTGCTCCTGGAGCGGGGGAGGAGACAGGGCCCGGGGCTGCTGCCGGGCGCCCGGCCTCATCTCTCGGGCAGCAGGACAAAGAAGATGGTCTTGAGGAAGTGGCCGAAGCTGCAGATGGCGGCCACGAGCCAGTGCGAGCGGAGGCTGGGGTCGGTATTCACCACGCACTTGGTGATGTCCGCCTAAAGGGGAGGAAGCAAAGGCCGTGAAAGAAACTCCCTCCCTCCCCTCTGCAAAAGAGCAAGGAAGCCTTGGCTGGATGAGCACATTTATCCTGTTCTGGGCAGACACGCTGCTTCCCAGAGCCTGTCCTGTTTAACATCAGCTCAGATTGCCTGCACTTCTTCCTCTGCCCTTCGTGTTTTACTTGGCACTCCTTCAGGCAAGCCAACCCCAAGCCATGCAGGCTTTGTTTGTGGAAATGTGCGTGCTGGCAGAGCTGCCTCCCAGACGCGTGGGTCACATTTAAAGATCACTTGGGCAGCCGGGTTCAAGCTGGCCTGCAATGAATAAAAATACAACAGCAACCCAGCAAATGCATGAAGACAGGACCTCAAACGGCAGTAAAAGAAGGTGGAAAACATCAGCAGGGCTACAGTGAATAGGACAGATATAAAATTGCCTCTTTTGGTGAAAGTATCTGTGTTTGTGGTTAAACAGCAGCCTAAAACAAGGGTATGTGGACTGTAGCCAAGCCAGCTTTGGTTTTGGTCAGAGATGGCTTTTAGTAGCAGCCCTGGGCAGCACAGGCGAAGGAGAATTTGTTTCTCCGGTACAGGCAGGGCAAAACACTGAGCAGCCCCCAAGGTACCTTTTTTCCTACCTGTCTGGCTCAGGAGGGCTCCACATCTGCTTTCTGACACGAGCCTTTTGGGGACTATGCAGAACAAAGTCACGCCCTCAGCTCCGAGAGGAAAACGTGCCTTGAGAACTGCTGAACATCCCAACGCCCCCTTCCACTATTCCTGCATGTGTCCGGCACACTAGGGAGCTGAACCTGACTTACTCACAGGGTAACAAGGGCAAGAAAACAGAAAGGAGGATCGAAGGGACAAACGGAATCCCTAGTGCCTGGTTAGTCAATATGGCAACATTAACCAGCTTGACCATCATCTACAGGCCAAAGGTTGGTTGGCAGCAGCCTCAATCACCTCCCAAGGGCATCACTCGGCACCGTTCCTCTCTGAGCAGAACTAGGAGACTCTGAGCCCATGAAGAACCCACCAGTGGAAGCTGCAGGAGGAATGAAGGAAGAAGAAGAGGGAATGGGATGACAGGAGGGCATGGAACTGGCACATCAAGGAGAGCCACAGCATCCCGGCAATCAGCTCAGTTAAGCTGTCGGTGCCCTGACCGTGTCACCTTCCGAGCACAGGAGCAGGGCTCAGTTCTGCCAGGTCTACCCCGAACAGAGCGTATCGTTTTCCGGCTCAAACTACTAAATGGCCAACTGCAAATTGCAGAATCATCCGGATTTGTACACGGACTTCCCTTTTCAGTTCAAGTCCTGCAAACCCAAACGTTACAAAGTCACACGGTGCACGCTTAAGTAAATAAAATTGCTCGGCTGCTGAGTAATTGCCTTAACTCCTGTTACCCAGACAAAACACACCTGATAAGGTGCAGGGATTGACAAATCTCAAAGCCACTTCATTAGAAAGGTCTTTCAGTCCCATGAGGCAGCGATAAGCTCTTGCGACGGTGGTTTGATGCCTGCCTGTTAATTATTCATCAAATGAGCTCAATCCTCATGCTCTGCCTTGGGAACTGATGTACATCAGGGCTGCTAAATCCCCTCCATGCTGCTGTAAGGCCACCACTGAGGCTGCAAACTCTTCCCAGGCACATATGATCTCTCAACAGGTTAAATATTTCTTGTTTCTCCAAGAGATTTGGGGTTTTGGAGGGGTGTGTGCCCTTTCACGGAAGCGTTGGAAATGTGCTACGCAACAGCCACTCCGAACAAACCAACCAACCAACAAATCCATCTGGAACTATCAAAGCACTTTGTTTTGAAGTCCAGGACTGGAACACAACAATCAAAACAAGATGTTAGCTTATCAAAGCACGCACACTATCCAAAGAGAAGTTTAGCTGGAGACTAGGAGGAGGCACATTCCTATGCAATAGCTCAATCTTATTTCTTTATTTATTTTACTGTTCCTCCCAAGGAAAATAATCGTCCCGGGGAATACAATTCAACCAACTCCACGAATACCTAGTTCAAAGTCAGCCTCAAATGCTACCAAAGCGAGAGTTTCGCATCCAGGAGCGGTGCCACCTCATTAGCTCCTTCTACAGGATAACCTCTTCTCTATCTTGGCGCAACCGTTTGTGCAGCCACCGAATAAACCAGGGCAGAGCACTCCAATCAAAGGCTGCTTTGCAGCCTGACCCAGCCATTCCCTGACCCGCTTTGCCCAAAGGTCATACGAAGCTGTCGAGCACTTAAGGCAGCAATGATAGGCGGCAAAAACACAGGATGCAGAAGCACAACGTTATCCCTTTCCCTTGACCCAGGTGATTTCACCTCTGGGGAACTCAGGCCACTAGAACTACTACAGAAAGGGACCTTGACTCCGTTTGGAAGCAAGTACTCTCTGGGCCAGAAAGAGGAAGGGGCCTTCCCTGTGTCCCTATGGCTTGGCAATAAATGTCACTTCTTGCAAAGGAATGTTGCTGTTGTGGCTGGGTTTGGAAAAAGAGACAAGACGTCCCAAGAACTCTGTGGTGTCCCATGGGAACATTTAACTCCAGGCAGCATCTGCCAGGCAGTATCTCTTCCAGAGGGCTTCAGGTTGTGCCTCTCCAAGGAGTATCTCTGTCCCTGCCACCCAACTTGAACACTTAACAGAGTCAACCAGCCATCTCAGGCTCACGGGCAGGTCACTTCTCATGGGCTGCAGAGAGAACCTAGGGAGTCTGACGCTTAAAGCCTGCTAGTGCTAATGTCACACTCCAGGCTGCAGTGCAGCCCCTCTCACTTTCATTAACTCGGGTATTTGTCCACGGGTAGATAGAAGGAAGCAGCATCTCTTACCCAGCCTCCTCTCCTCTTCAGCCACGTCACCAAAGTCTTGCGGACAAACTCTCCCAGGCAGTCCACGATGGTGTGGACCATGGCGGGCTGCGCGTGCCGCACGCAGTCCACAGCCAGCCCGGCCGCCACGGCGTAGAGGGACACCACCTTGCCCCACGTTATACCTGCAAGCAGAAGAGAGCACATTTGAATTCAGCCGTGGACAAGCAAGAGCGGGGAACCAACCACCTCTCCCCCGTGAAATGTGCCTGTTTGGCACGCCTGCTGCTCCGAGTTCAGGGGTGGCCACAGCTTTCCCATAGGAGACCAGAAACACCTGCGCACACGGATTAAGGAAAACTCTCCATGTAGAGAAGAAAGGAGTAACCTGATCTGGACAAGTTCAGCCTCCCCTCAACGCTCAGTGCCCAGAAGAGGTCACGGAGGAAGGAGAGGTGCGCGCTGCCACTGCTCGTATCACTGACGGCTCCCAGGCACCCGTGCGGTGCCCAGGCGGAGATGAGATTCAAGGGGTTTCTGCAGTCTCCACACCTTGAAGACAAAACTTCAGCTATTTTTACCTGCAGATCAATGGAGATGGTTGCAATGCAACACACAGAGGGCCTGAGAGACAACCACGCCATGGGAACAAGACAGAGAGGCAAAGCCAGAGGATCAAGAGCACCAGGGGCCTCCTGGACTCTAAGAAGTCTCCCGTTGAAAGACAGGCACCCTCAAAGCTGCTTTGGTAGCTCTGCCTGTAACGTTTAGCGTCACGCGTCCCACGGAGGGAGGCGTAGGGGAGGGAATGTCCCGCAGTTATCTAATCTCCCGGAGAGCAGCACTTCCTAAGAGGGGAACGTGCCAGAAGGGAATGCTCCGCGGAGGCTGTCCCAGCAGCAGTGATCTTACTGTGAGACGGGTGGCAGGCGCCCACAGCCCCGAGCTCGGCTCTGAGGACCAGCCAACCTCCCCGGGTCTCCTCGGGACATGAACGTGCCACGTGGAAACGCTGCTGCCGGCAGCCCCTCGCAAGGCTTCCGCGAGGATCAGCGAGCTGGAAGCTCAGGCCTCGCACTCCTGAGGCACGACGACACGCGGATTTCCTTGGATTCTGCCAGCGCGTTCCACCGCTCCCTCGCTCCATCACCAGGAATCGCAGTGTCCGACAGGCAGGGAAGAGGGTTGTGGCGTCAGACGTCCACGGAGCCTGGCCAAGGATGCCAAGGAGCCCGGCGGATGCTGGGCGAAGCGCAGAGGGTTCAGAGCACGCGAACCTGCTCTGAGCAGGTTGCAACGGGAATGAAAAGGAGAGGAAAGGAAGACACAAGTTCAGGCAGCACATCTAGGCAGCAGAAACTGGATGTGCCCAGCAAACGCCTAAATACAAGCTAAACGAAGCAAAGGCTCTGCCTCTTCCCTTCCTCTTGTTCCTAAATCCCCAGGCACCCCGAACCTCTCCCTACAGGGCAGGGCTTGAAAGTCCTACTGCACCTTCCCACCATGGACAAGGCTCAACAGAATGATGCCACCACGTGAGGCCTGCAAAGCAATGCTAACGCTGCTAGGGGGTTTTATTTTAAATGTAAAATTAAAACAACAATGACAAAAATAAACAAACAACAAAAAAAAAAAATATTTCAAGGCCAGCCACAGGAAGGGTCCTTGTTGGACTGGGGCAAAAACCAGTCACTGTTCCAAACACAGCTACTTGTCCGCTGCCCGAATCTATAGACGATGCCCCGGCGAGAAGCTTTCAGGACAACAACCGAGGAGTGCTTCCAAGTCCTCCGTTATCCGCTGCCTTTCGCCAGCTCGCTATCTCTAAGACCAGAAGGAAATTATTAACATGGATAATTTTTTTAATTGTAGTTTTATTTTCCGAGTAGGCCCTGTGGGTCCTCTCCTCGAGCTGTCGCTCAGGAAGTTCGCCTCCTGTGCAGCATTTGCACTATTTAATCTCTCGTTCTCACATTGTGTGTCACCATGGCAGCCAGCAGAGCAAGCCAGGACGGGGCTACAAAATTCCCATCAGAAACATCCAGAGAGACTTTTTTTCCCTGGTAAATTCCATGAGCAGAAAGAAGCTACCCTGCTTCAGGCCAACACCACTCCACCTAACGAGAAAGGAGAGGAAAAGGGACCTCTTGGTGGCCACATTCTTCTGGGTCACACTCTCAGCTGGCTGATGTCCAGCCTTGGTGCAAAGCACTTACCCCCCTTCTCCCTCCCTGCTGAAATTTGCCTCCTCGCATTCAGTTTCTTTTGGGTTGCATACACGGCCCAAAGTCATCCAAGAGGTCCCACGAGCACTGACCTATTCCCAAGCTTTTCCTGGCACTGCTCTCACACAGTAGAGACAAGCCCAGCACCCCTGCGATATCCCCATGGCAGGGGCCGAGGCCAGGCCTGAGGCCGCCCGGGCAGGGAAGGTGACTGCTGCCTCCATTAACTTGCTCTTAAACCTAAGTTTCTCTTTCCAAGGGAAGAAAAGCCTCCGCGCAACCTTTGGAAGGTAGAAGGTTCAACAGCTGCCTGACCTCCTGCCTCAGCACCACAGTCGGACTAGAAGGTCTCCAGAGAACCCTTCCAACCTCAATCCTCTGCCATATCCTTAACGCAGAGCAAAGAAGTTGCACTGCAAAACACTCCCCCCTTTCCACACCGACCCCAGAGGGAGCCCACCACATTACTGCTAAGGGAGGTGATGCCCAGCAGTTGCTTCCCATTTTCCTCCTCACTGTGGACTGTCGTACGAAGCTCAAGCTGATCTTTAAGTCTGCTTTTCTTTTTTGCTGTTATTGGAACAGCTGAGCCGCTCGGGCTGGCGAGAGGAAAACTCGCCCTTTCTCTAATTTCGTCACATCCAATCGCCCGTTGCCACTGCTGGAGATGGAAGATGGAGTTGTGTGGTTTGAATCACTGGGCTCCCCACCTGACCCGACAGGACATATCCCGTGCTCCTGCTCAGTCACGCTGCTGGAGAACGCTCAAGATGGGGAAAGCAGATGGTGTCTCCAGCAGTGGCTGCAGACCAAGCACCGGGCCTGCGCCCTGTGTGTCTGTCTGTGGGGCTCCGGCAGCCCCAGGCAGGCACAGGGCTGGGGAAGGGACCATGGCAGCCCCCAACCTGCTCTTTCCCAGGAGGCGTGCCGGGTGTTTTCCTCTCCTCAGGAGACCCTCTTGCTGAGGGTAGAAGCACACGGCACGCTTGCGAGGCAGCCTCTGCTCCTCTCTAACAGCCAGGCCAATGTCAGGGCGACACCGGCTCGCCGCGTCCTTCAGCGGGAGCTGGAATCGCTCCTGGCCGCCGTGCACAAGCAGAGGAAATGCCTCATCTCACTCCCAGCTCCCCAAAACGTGCGGCTGGGCGAGACAAGGGCGCTCAGCACCGAGCGCAGCGGAGAAGGATGATCCATGCGTGGATTCCCACTGTGCAGAGCAGCAGGCAGCGGAGCTAAATACAGCAGGGAACACAAAGCCAGTCCTGGAAGAAGCAATTAAACCAGAGAAAGACCTGAAACCTCCCGCCTGCAGAGACGGAACAAGAGCAGCAGCTCCAAAGGATTCAGAAAAATGTGAAAAGCCACTTGGAAGGAGGTTTAGAAAACAAGAAATCAAAGCCGCAGACTCCGGGCGGCCGTGGAGCCGGAGGTATGTAAACACTGGCAAGGCCCGGGGAAAATAACTCAGCGAGAAAGGCCTGTTCTTGTAAGCGCTCCCGCTGCGGACCGGCCCGCCAGGGGTGTCGGGAGCGCCCGCACACGTGGGCTCTCCCCTCGCACGCGTGGCACCCGCTCCCGAGGTTGTCCAAACCAACCCGCCCCGCGCGGCAGCACGGCCACACGTGTGGCTGCACGCAGGTCTGTGTTTGCTCTTCTCCCACCCAGTGGTCCCTTCCCTCTGGAGCTTATTTAAACAGCCAAGGTAAATGCAACCTCTGCCAGCCCTGCTCCCAAGCCTGCTGAACCCACTGGAAAGTCTTCTGCTGGCTCCAGAGGAGCTTTGGATTCAAAACCCACGGTCCCTGCTGGCCGCAGCAAAATAGGGGAACAGCATGACTGTCAGAAGAAAGGGAAAAGGCGAAGGTGAAAACTCCTCAAGCAAGAGAAGGTCAAAATATCCCACTGCCTTGTTGGATAGGCCTTGTGAGGGACCGGGAGGGGGGTCCCCAGGGTCTGCAGGAACCTGGGGAAGTCAGACTTCTTGTTGTTGTTCCGGGTTGTTTTCTTAATAAGCTTAATAGGCTGTTAAAAACAGGCTCAACTGCTTGAACCATCGGTAACTGGCTTGAAAAACTCTCAATTGCATTTGAGCTCCCTGGTTTCCTTTGCTGAATAGATGCCTCCTTCCTCTAAGCTAGGAAAAAAAGAATAAAGAACGAATGAATGTCTGGCTGCCACAGGTAGCTCTCGATTTGCTGGATTTAGCATTAAATACTGAATTTCGAGACCGCAGCCAGGATCCTGGCGTGTTAAAAATCAGCAAACTTTCCCCCCCTCGCCTCTCAGGCAAGGGAGGGTGATGAACTGACGGAAGCAGGCGATGGAATCCACAGCCGCAGCTCCACACGTGCAGGGCTGTCCCGCTCGTTGCTCTCGAGGGGAGGAGAGGAGCAAACACAGGGAAGGCTTGGAAACCACCGGCCAGCAGTTCCCGAAGCTGCATCTCCGAACAAAACCTCCCCGTTTGGACAGCAAATATGTGAGCCCGCAAACTCGACCTCACCCGTGGGAGAGCCCTGGGGCGAGCGCAGCCCGTCACCGGCGGGACAAGACAGGGCCCCTGTGGCCAACCACCGCCACGCTCCGACACTCTCGTCGTCCTCGTCCAGCTCTGGCTTTCCGAGCCCACGTGGCGTCCCCAGCCAGCCCGTCTCTGCATTCCAGGCATAGCTGGGAAGGATGCCGCGGGCTGCAGCGCTCGCCACGGAGCCATCCTGTTTTTATGACATGCCTTGGATTTCCACGGATCCGAGGGAATGAATCCGCCTCAGCGGAGCCCAGGCAGTCCCTCTCAGGGAGATTTCCAGTATCTGCTGTTCTTTCCACAGGCAACACAACAAGACTTGGTAGAACACCCACGGTTATGCCTGGGCTCACCTTACCCGAAACTATGAGTCACCTCAGCACCAAGTCTCCTTTCTCCCGCAGTGATTCCCCCCAACCATGTTCCCAGCCACGGGCAGAGGCGCCGAAGCACAGCCAGGAACTCCTTCCAAGGGAAGCCAGGTCTCCCTCTAGCACGAGGAACTCTCTGCTCTGGTCAATGAGCGCCGGGACCGGCCGAACAGCAGCACGATCGTGCCCGAGCGGTGAGCACCGGCCCACAAAGCCGAAGCTTTTCCGCTGCCTTTCCACTTGCGAGAAAGGCCCGGAATGGCTGCGAGAAAGAGGCTCCATTGCACGTCTGGCTCCTGCCGGGGGGAAGGAAGCCAGAAGAGGGGAACTCCCTCGCGATGAGTTAGTTCTGGCTCCGAGTGTGAGTAACGTGAGCTGGGATAAGGGAGACTCCCATGTAATGACTTGCCTCCCTTTGCCAGTGGTGAGCAAAGGCGCCTGGAATGAGTGGCCTCCCTGCGCAATGGGGTAACACCAGCTCCTAATGAGGAAGGGCAGGAGGTGCCTTCTAGAATGAGTGAGAACCTGTCAGGATGATCTATAAAACGGAGCACTTCCCTGACGGAACAACAAAGCATCCAGGAGCTCTCATTAATCCATTAACGCTGGGCACGCTGCCAAAATGCCCAGAGCCCTTCCAGAGACGAGGCCCCCGCCTTGATCCCAGCAAGGCGCTGGTCTCTGGGAGACGGGGCCCCATCGTGTTGCTGCCCACCCGGCCCCCGCCATGTGTCACCTGCGGTGAAGATCTGCGCAGCCACGGCCAGGAAGGCGTCCGTCACCACCGTCTCCGAGTGCAGCGAGATGTTCAGCTGCCGGGCGACGTTCCGGTACACGTTGGGGCGGATGTACTCCAGCTCATCCCCTAGAAACAGAACGGCTCGGAGTCAAGGCCGAGCACAACGTGCCCCATGGCCCCCTCCAGCTGCAGATTGACTCCCAGCTCCACACGCACGTCACCCGCTCTCCCTCCCTAACAGACCTGGTGCCCTTGCTCTTCTCAAGGGGGGTGGGATGGGATGGGGACCTACGTCTGCCTTTCCTCCACTGCAGGAGACCAGCCTGCGACGAGAATCACCTCTGTTTGTTCGTCAGAGGTGAGGGGCACGTGCATCTCTGCACGCTTCGGAGACCCTGGGCTGCTCACAGCACCAAGATTTCACAAAAAAAGAAGCCCTCAGATGTGAGCCTCGAGCATCCTGCAGCCTGAGGAAAGCCAAGAATCCATCCAGAGCTGCACGACAGTGATGGAGAAAAGGCTATTCAGCTATTTTACACGAAAACGGACGGACACCGAGTGAAGAAGGAGAGGGTTTTTTTTCCTTCTCCAAACGGTTAAAGGAACGTTCACTCGCCTGGCTCATGCCTCAGCGACAAAGCTCCCCATTGGAAATGGTTGGAGGTGCCCAACTAGCTTGAAGACTAAGACGGAAATACCAAGTAGAGGAGGAGAAGCCCCTTCCCTTTTGTCACAGCAAGGTATTGCAGGTATTTGCAGGTATTTCTTGAGGGCCACGCGCAGGCAGGAGATTCTCCTCTGCTGGGAACACAAACAAGGTCCCTCTCCTTTATCACAGACTTGTTTTCAGTGGAGGATCTTCACTTCTGTCACTTAGGCTAAAATAGATTCAAAGTTACCATGCCTACAACACACCTGCACATACACAGTGTGTATCCTTAAAAAACAGGCCTGAAAGAGCCGGGATCGGTGCTGTAGGAACACTGCAGAATTCCCACCACATGGCAATGGCTCTTTGAGCACGGAGGTCCCCATTTGGTCGCTGAGATGGGAGCTCCTTGCAGCCCTTCTACCACATAGGTGTGCTCTGGGGTGCCCAAGGGAAGAGCAGAGTTCAAAGAACATCCTCAGATCGCACCGTGAGCCCCAGATGACTCAATCCTCCCGAAACTGTCACCCAGCAAGAGAAGGGGTCGACCTGGGTTTCTCAGAATTCCCCAAATAACAAGTGCTGGCCAGTTGTACGTGCAGGATTGTCCCACAGCTGCAAGGGGAAACCCAGCAGAGGCATGGGCAGCCCTGATAAGAGGGCCCATCTCTTACTCTTCAATGGCCCTTCCCACCGAGAAGGATGGGTGGGAAGCAGGAGGGCACCATGACCAGCCCCTGGGCCACCGTTGCAGCTTATAATAAGCAGTGCCCGGAGGCTGCAGGTGAGATCCAGAGCCGGGTTCGGTCGGAGGCACCCGCGCCAGCAGGGCAGGCCCTGTCCTGCAGCAATGAACACAGAGAAGAACGGAGGGGGAAGGAAAACCACAGCGAAGCAGCGCCAGGTTACTCAGGCTCCCTACCCGGAAGGTCTCCAGGACCTCTCGAGCAGCACATGGAGCAATCTCCATGATTTGGGCTGAGCCTCCCCAGGCTGGAGGGCTCCCATTCCCTCAGGCCCAGCAGCCCTTTGAGACCACCCTCAACTGCTCATCTCCACAGGGTTCTCAGCAGAACCTTCATGGGGTTTGACTCCTTGCACGACATGACAAGGGGCAACGGACAACAGATATCCCATTGCTGGGCCTTGGTCATAGACACGACAGCGAAAAAGAAGGGACAAGGCATGCGGCAGGGGGTGGTTATGAACATCTGCGATGGAAATAACTCCTTGTTCTCATTGGAAGGCCTGGTCCCCGCTCCCGTGGCACGGGTATCGTGGTTGTCTCCAGGTTTGCTGAGAGAAGAGCCAAGCGACGAGGACTATCAGCCAAATCTTTCCATCTGGACAGGCATAAGTAGCAGGAGAGTCATCCAGAAGCTGCCTTCAGATCCGGGCTGCCCTTTCGCACGCCCCTGGCCACCCACTGAAGATCTGCTTGAAGGCAACCAAGCCTCAGCTCCCGAGTCAGGTAGGAAGGAAAGGGAGGGCCAAAGAGACAGTGCAGATGGCAACGAGACTGACAGGGAACAAAAAATAAAGTCCAAAAAATGCTGGAAACCAAAATAGAAAAAAGAAAGGAAAGAAAAGAAACCCACAAGGGCCAGCACATGGGAGAAAAAGGCAAAAAGAACGAGAAGTCAGTCAAAATTAAGAAAAGCGACGTCTTAAAAAAAGAAATTTGAGGCAACATCTCAGAGAGGTAGAAAAAAAAGGGGGTAAAGTGGGAAAACCAGCCTGGCCCCAGCTGGTTAGGCCCAGCTGAACGCTGCTTCCCCAGACTTCCTTGTAATTATATTGGATGCGAATATTAATTGCAGTTTCCAAGCCAGCCATGAACTAATATTCCAGCCTGCAGGCAAAGAAGAACATTGGAAGCAGCCTCCAGGAGTGAAGTGATCCCAAAAGACAAGTGCCTTGAGTACAGGGGAAGGAAGACAAGCAAAAAAGCCAGGCAAGTGTCAGCACCCGGGGCAGCCTTCCAGGCGTGTGTCACTCGGGTCTCGGGGCTGAACCAGTCCCTGCCCAGCCTCTCCTGCTCCTGCCTCCATGGGCATCGCTTTCTTCCCGCACAGGAACGCGTAGGTGACGTGGCCTCGATGCAGAGGCCCCGTAGGAAAGACGGGCCATGCTCGTGTGGCTGCCCCAAGTGTAGAAGATCTACCAGTTGCCCGAGTGACAGAAAGCAAAACTCTTCTCTCGACGAATGACTCAGGCGGGCAAAGGCCGATGAAATACAAAGCACTTACTGGAAAACAGCTTTTACCAAACTTCTAGTACTCACCGACTAAGCAGCTCCCTCCAAAGTAAGAATCACCACGGTCAGGCAAGCAACTAGCTAGGTGAGCAGCTGCTGAAGCCCAAACCGAGAGCCGGGAGGACTCTACCAGACACCAGGCTGGCTGCAAAAACCTACCGAACAAACTAAAGCTGAGCAGCCCGAACAGAACCCAGCTTACTGGCTGCTCCCCACGGCCTCTTGCTCCAGCTCGTTCCGCGGGCACTCACCTAGTCGCAGCAGGATGCTGGACACCTCGGCCAGCTTGCCGCCAGGCACCGGCGCGTTGTACTCGGGTTTACTCCAGCTCACACCCGCTCGGACCAGCCGGGAGTTTATGTAGTCCCTGCAGAGGGCCTTGGCCTGGGACACAAGCTCCTTATCCGTGGGCGAGCGGTCAAAAACCTCCATTACCTCTGCAGCAAAGACTGAGGAGCGGCGCAGCACCTCCATGCTTGGCCACGGAGCAGCTCGGCGTGCGGCGGCCCCAGCGCCAGGCGAGACCCTGCAGGCGCCGTCCCGCAGCCCCCGGCCCTCGGGACGTGTCACAGCTTCCCGCAGCCGCTCTCCAGAGGCCACGCAGTCCTCCTGCCTGACGAATTACAGCATCTGTTAGTCAGGTTGCAAAGCTAAGGGCTGCGGTGACGTACCGCGGGAGCTCAGGTGTCGCACCTTACGGCGACACTAAGATAAGCGGTATCATGTTTGCTCCAAATCTTCCCGTCTTTCAGCATCTCGTACTGTCAGGGACAGCCTGGCCCACAGTTTTGGGCTACCAAGGTGTTTTCACTTCTCTACTCCAGCTACGAGTCCTGCAATTGCGCTTCAGTGAGGCCAGAGTGGAAACGATTCCCAGAATGTGCTGGACAACCTCAGCTCGCTTCAATTAAACCAAGAAAGAAAAAATTCCAACTGCAATCACCCCAACCAGACCCTCCAGCTCAGTAGGTCATGGATCCTTCTGAGGATATGGCACTAAAATACTGTGAGAACTGGAACACAGGAGTGTTCCAAATGCCTTACTAGCACTAAGCTTCAGACAGAGACTGCTCTTTGTTGTAAGCCTAGGCTACGGTTTGATTCTGCAGCTTTTGTTTTGCTTCTCCAAATCCTTTAGCAACAGCAGAGGAAAAAAAAAAAAAATCTTTTTCAGGTGCAAGTGCCCAAAGTCGGTAAATTCATAATTCTTCATCCACCTGACTAAATGCGCTGGTCTGACTTTCTAAGACAGTCCAGTTTGTGCAGTGAGACCCAACCCTGCATCCTCACGGGAGCGGATTTATGTCTCACTCCTCAGCTGTAGCTATTCACTTTCAATCAGTCTTAAGGTAAATCACAGCCATGCAGCTCAACCTGCTCCCAGTGAGGAACACCTTTACCTCTCGAGCCGCGGCTTTCCTCTCTTCCAGGGAATTCTTGGGGTCGCTTCCGTGCCTCCTCGCAAGGGCTGCGGAGCGGGTTCAGGATGCAGCGACACGGTCGCAGCCCCTCTATGGAGCATGAGCCCTGGCGCTCACGGCGGCGCCTCTGTCTCCATCTCTGCCGCAACCTGCGGGATCCTCGGGCTGGCCCTGCTGCTTTTAAGGGACCCAGGCAGGCAGAGGACAGTTTAGCTTTAGCCTTGTAAGGAAAATGAACTAACCGGGAGGTGGGGTTGCCCCAGCTGCTTCTCTCCTCCCCTTTCTTCTCTCTTAAGGAGGCTCCGGCAGTTGCGTTGGGTCTCCACGAGGTCTTCGCTCAAGGGGGGTCCCTTAGGACAAGGGTGGGAGAAGGGTTTCTAGATGAGGTTGCTCAACATAAGAGCGAGTTTGGCATGCACCAAGCAGGCTCTGACTTCTGATGGAGACAGCCGCTCGCGACAGCGCTTGCAGAGCCGGCCTTGGTCGGATCCATGCAGCAGCCTTGGCCGGGAATGCTGCACTCGAGAAGGTGGATATGGCACTCGGACGGCGGGCAGGACTAAAAGTTCCATCCTAAAGGACAGGAGGGATTACAGGGCTAAAGCAAGATGTGCTGCTGCTGCTGCAGCTCTTAGGTTCCCTCAAAGTAGGAGGAGTCCAATTAAAACATCGTAGCGAGTTTGATGACAGAAAACGGTCTGTCCAAAACAAAGAGCTCTGCAGAAACATGCCCCTCTCACTGCAATGTGTTCAGGGAAAAAAGAAAAGAGGAGAGAAGGAGTTTAAATAACGTTTAAGTAAAATAGATCCATTCCAAAGTATTTGCAAATGAATCTCAAAATAGGTCACATCGATGCCACAGCTCTCAGCTTTGCTTCTGTTTGCACCATTTTGACTCCAAAGGCCCAGTAGAAACCTTGGCATTTTTGGCTGAAAAGACTTTTCGGAGAGAGAAGCTTCATGGAGAAAGAGACTCCAACCACGTGTTGTTCCCAAAGAACAAGAACTTGTTGACTAACTGGGCACAGGGCGTGTTTGAAACACAAGAGCAGGCCAGAAGCAACCGATATTTGTCACCATCAGGACGGCTGGAAACCCACGTTTCACGGCAGAAGTTGGGTCAGGGCTATGGGCTTTGCTTGCCGTGACCATGTTAGGCTGGTGATGGAGCCACGCTTCATCTTCAGCACCTCAAGCCTTGGCTCAGTGGTCCTCTTGGAAATTTGCTGTCATCTGCCAGCTTTCCTGAAATGTAAATACAGTCTCCAAAGCAGAAACCCATCCCTCGGAGGCCAAAATTAAGTCTGCAGGGATTCTGCACTACTGAGTCATCCCCAATCTACCCATTTTTTGCGGAAACGTGGCCTGGGGTCTCTTGGAAAGTCTTGGTTTGGCCTTCCCAGTTCGGCCAGCTGCAAAACCATTAAGCCCACGAGCCTTGCTCCGCACTTTGAACAGCGGCCCCGTCTAAACCATCCCGGCAGCGCTCCGACACACAGGTGAGCGCGGAAACACCGGCACCGCTCGAGTAATGGGAGCCTCTGCCAGGATCCAGGCGAATGTGCCCGTGCCAGGGGGCCCGTTCTCCCCAGGGGCCAAGCACATCCCACACGTTCCCGGGCAGCTGCCCTGACGCCTGGCACCCCTCGACCAGGCAGCATGAGTCAAGCAGGCAAGAACCCAGAGCACGAGGGCGACGCGGAAGGAGACGGACTTTTGTGTCAAAAATCAGGGCATGGAACTTACTATTCATCTGGGCATTAAGTGACACTGCTAAGAGATGAAACTGCAACGCAGAACATTTTGCTGACCACGGAACAAGGGGTTACTGGCCAAGGAGCAGCATAATGAGGTTCTTTTTTCCATCGGTTGTTTAGGCTACAGCATCTAGAGGCTTGATCCAGGCCGGAAAGATCCTTGTGGCAAAGCAATATTGGGAAATGGTGCAGAAAGAGCTCAAGACCCCCCAAAATGCTGCTCCTATTCTTGAGCCACCGCTGTGGCTGCAGCAGCAGCATCTCCATGGCAGTTGCTGCCTGTGTGAGACAAGGAGACGAGGAGAAGAACTCACCATGTGTATTCAGGAAAGCCAGGGTAAGCACAGAGGGACGTCTGCGTTTTATCGGTAACACCATTGGGAAGCAAATCCTGGAGAAACTGTATCAGAGAGAAGCATAAGCTATCCATAAATATGGTTAGCCTTAGATATTAAGGAGTTGGAACCATTAGAGAAGAAAAGCTCTGGAGGGGCCTTAAAAATGTTACAGGAGAGGTGAAACGGGCAGCTTGTGTTAAGCACACTAAGCTTATGCAGGGGACTGTGGGCTATGGTTTCCTGCAACAGCACGAGGTCACTCCCAGCCCCATTTCTATCCCATGCGGCCCCAGGTTGGGCCCTCTCACCTCCCAGTGCTCACTGCAGCCCTTTCACACTGGCCTGCAACAACTTTCAGTGGAAAGAAGATGTGGGTCCATGCAGAGCCAGGGCTCAGAGAAGCAGGGAGACGGGAAGAGATGCACAGTTAATAACAGGGCAATCTGGGACAACTCAACCCCACCCTGCCTGCTACAAGAGGTTTCCACCTAGAGATGAGATGAGCAAAACTGGCACTGCGACCACTCCAGAGTCCACCATTAAACCACCCTTGAACTTTCTTCTGCCTCATGCCAACACTGGCTGGTGACCAAGCCAGCTTTAACATACCATCTCTCCACAGGGCCTCTTCCTGCTTGATTTTTGCAGTAATGGTTCAGCTCTGCACGGCTAAAGTTACTGTTTATCACTGAAGGAGCAGGTTAGACTTGAGGCTGCAAAGCCATGCAGGGAGGAACAGGGAGTTTAGGAGAAACATTTGTTCTTAAAACAGCAAGACCTTGCCCGCTGTGACAGGAAAACAATATGTGGAAGTAGCAACTGAATGGCAGGCAAAACATGGAGGTTTTTGGAACCCAGAACCTTCACTCAGAACCTTCTGAAATCACATCTTGTTTGATTTATATCACTTGCGTGATGGCACCGCCTTGGAGTACCCATCCTGGGAGGGGATTTAGCGGTGCCACGTGTCCTACACCAGCCCAAAGAGCCTGAGCCAATGGTGAGGTCACCTTTAGGTAACTCTCCTTCCCAAGGACACAGGTCTAATACCTCAAGTTTAGCAACCCACGTATGCGCTAGGCCAAGTTTATGTATATGTGACATAGGGGGTCACCAACACCCAACGCTTTCCTCTCTGAACCGCCTGCTCTGCTTGCTCACTCCCGCGGTCTGCAGGCACAACCTCCTCCAGATCTCCACTGAACCTGCCTTATCAGCTCAGGAACGCAACCCCAGAGACACAACCATTCCCGTTATTGGCCTGCCAGCCTGCCCGCCAGCTGTCTTCTTCACATTTCACCGAACACATCACGGCACAAGCCAGCAATAAGGCAGATACCCAGCAGAAATAAGGCCTAAGCTGTCCCACAACCACAGCTTTTTCCTCAAATCACCAGAAAAACAGTTACATACTGCAGCACTAAATTAGGAAAGGCAGAAGAGCTAACACAGTCACTGTCCCCCAGGGTGGCAGTCAGGATTCTTCCTTTGCAAGCTCCAAGCCACAGAAATGGATGATGCTCCCCAGTTTCACTCTAGTAATTTGGTCACCTACAAGGTTTGGGAATTGGTTCCTGCTCCAGCTTTAGGAGTGTTCGTACCAGAGAGGTGCCTCTATTTGCAACGATCCAGAAATCCCAAGATTTCAGCAGCATTTGTGAGCTCTGGCCCGTGTGGCTACTGCTGCAGGCCACACGCTAGGACACAGACACAGCCCATATGGTCAGACCGATCAGTGAGTCCCGTAACCATGAGGCTCTTGCCCTGTGCACCTTGTTGTGCCCTAAACAGGCCCCAAAGACCTTTGAGGCAAGTTTTACACAACCAGGACTCAGCCCTAGTTTTAATTAAGCCCTTAATGTCTTTCGGAAGGGCTCAGGCTCCTCAGTCGCAGTGTCTAGAGCTGGGCAGGGCAGTGCCCGTGCTCCTCAGAGCTGCCTTTGCGCTCTGCCGCAGCAGGAGGCCTCGCCTGGCCTGGCCTGCGTCGTGGTCAACGATGCCACGCGGCACCTCGGGCTCCACCCCGAATGCCAGCAAAGCCTTTCTGTGCATTAGATGCACTAGTGGGACTTCACGCAGCCAAATGTCACCTTCGTGACTGCTTCTGGCCGGCAGGCTGTAACTCTCCTACTCAGAGAGACAGCAAAAACATTTTTTTTCTTTTAGCACTGTGGTCACTTAACGCAACCTTCACCTCCAGCCGCTCATTCCATTCGTCCTCTGCATTGCACTGCTATAATTTTGTGCATGTTGGCAGAGGGAAGAGGGTCAGGGAAATGGCTCGCAATTCTTTACCTGGGTGAGCAAAACCCCCTGTCCGCAGCACAACCACAGTAGCTGTGTGCAGGAGGGAACCATCCCCGCTCTGCTGCCGGCAAGGTAACAGTTCAGGAGAGCGTCGCCCACGTTTCGTTTCTGCGCACGGAAATGCCCCTGGAGGGGCTGGATCTTCTTGCCCCGCTGCACGAGTCAGGAAGACGCTCAGGGGAGGTCATCCCCAAACCCTTCCACAAGGGCAGTGTTGCTTGGCAGGCCTGGGCTTCCCAGCACCTTTCAGTTATGGGGAAGGACACTAAATAAAAAAAAGGAACTTCTGGTTACCTGACACTGAGATACCTAAGCCAGGCACATACAATAACCAGGACAAAAGGGTGAAGACGGGAACGTTTAAGCTATTTCTGAGGATGCCATGAGCATCTCGGGATGCTATGAGCAAGAGCCAGGAAGCCCTTAGTGCTCTGCTCCCTTCCCAGACCGTTGGTCTCCTCTGGCACATCCAATCCTGGCACGGTGCCCTTGGCACGGAACAAGCACGGAGCCAGATGCCAAAAGCCACTGCCAGCAATGATCAGGGCGCAGCCATTTAAGTCAGAGCGGTTCAAGTCGATTTTAATCACATTTGAAAATCAGCAAGCCGGAAACTTTGAGGTCACCGATTTTAATCTGTTTTTCTATTCGCCTCAAAGAGAGGGCGAGTCTTGGCGACGGGCAGGATTGAAGACTTGTTTATTTGCAGCTGAGCGCAGCCCAACACTATGTTTCCTTACTCGGGTTATCAGGGCACGATAGCGAGGTGCGTTTCAGCAGTTCTGCAGCTCACATAGATGAACAGCAGCAGTGTCTGTGTGCGTTAAACAAAGCTCCCAGAAATTAAGTTGGGGAAGGTTTTTTTGGGGTTTTTTTTTTTTTTTTTGAATACAGGAAGATGCCCATGACAGAGAAAATAAGAAAAATCAGAACGAGTTTCGTTCAGCACAAGCAGCATCTCTAGCTACTCAAGTGTGTCACCTGCTGGAATGAATAAGCAGCTTCTTGAGAGCAAAAGCCCCTTTTGTGGGACAATGTTAAAGGCCAGAGAAGTCTTTCCCATTGAGTTAGTTCAGTTGGTAAGTTGATTAGGAGGAGTCAAAGAGGAGGTGAAAAAGAAGTAGGGAAAGGAAGGGAAAAAAAGAAAAATTTGCAAGGGTTTGCGCAAGGAGAGCCACTTTCCACAAAAATACCTGAAGCTCAACACAAGCGCTGCTGCTTCCTTGCAATGTGCCCAGGCAGCTGCCCCACAGGCACGGATCCTTGTGCTTAGCGTTCCGGTGCTTCCAAACGTCATCAGCTCCTCGCAGCTTTGACACTTACCTTTACAGCAGGGAAAGGACTTAAGGGTTTATTTAGCGACGTGGACGCAGCCTGACTGAAGCTCTTCTGAGCACAAAGACTTGCGCTAACATTTACCTGTCTGAATTCCAGAAATTCCAGCTGGGAGGAGGCCAGCAAGGTGGCAGTGAGAGCGCAGAGTCCCACGGCCCCCGTGGGGCCGACAGCAGCGACGCTCAGGTCAGCTTGTGCTCGACGTGACTCCACAGCAAGCTTGCAGGCTGCTAAATGAAGCCAGAAAGAGGGGAAGTGTTTACAGCGACCAAAGTGGAGACACGTAAAACTACAGTTCTGAGGAGGAGAGGGGTCTCTCCTGGTGGAGCAACCAGCCACAGCTGAAGGGCACAGGGCTTCACCCACGAGCTGCCCCAGCAAACCCAGGCTCACGGTTTGTTGCTCTAACAGAGCGAGTCAGAGTTGCTCAACATCATTCCGTATGGGAAAGGCAGGCCCTCCACGAGCAAGGCAGACGGATGGATGGAGGGATGGCGTGTGGCATTGCAGGCTTCCTGCAGAGCACTTGTGCTGTAAGGGGCAGAGGTGCCCCCTTCCTTGGGAGCTGCAGAGTTCATTTTACAGGCTCAGCTCCTTATTTTCAGGGGGGAAACGCTAAGATGCTGCAGCAAGGTGACAGAGCAAGAGCAGATCTGCTTGAGGGCCCTGCCCCAGTCCTCCCGTGATCCCCACAACGTATTTGAGAGCTGATTTCTCATCCCGGGTACCCAAGGCCCACGTTCTCCTGCGAGGACCCAGCACTGCACAGAACGCGTTGCCAGCACCGCCACACGCACCAGCCTGATGCTGGCGTGAAGCCCATCGTAAGAAGGGGTCGTTAAGGAATGACAACATTCCCCTATCTCCTTCCCGGAGAGCTAAACTCTCCCCACGCCACAACTCGGGCCCTGACGCCCTTGACCAGACCAGCCAAATGGCCCCGGGGGCCAAGGGACCGTCCCCAGCGCCAGTGCCCGCCCCGCACCGGGGATCCCCCCGACAAACCCCCGCTCCCCGCCAGCGCCTCGCGGCACCACAGCCCGCAGCGGCCCCGCCGCCACCTGGCGGCCCCGCGCCGCCTCAGCAAAAGGGCCGCGGCACCCGGAAGCAGCGCCCACGCCGCCGCGCGGCCTTCTGGGATTTGTAGTCCTCGCGCAGCCCTCCCTCCCGAGCCCGCCGCGCAGGGGGACTCCGCCTTCCAGCAGCCCCCGCGCCCGCCTCACAGCCTTCCCCCCCGCCCGCGCGTGGTCTGCCGGGAGGTGTAGTCCGCTGGGGGGTGCGCAGCCGTGCGCGGGGCAGCGCGGGGACTCCGTCTCCCAGCAGCCCGCGCGGCGCGGCCGCCCCCCCCATGGCGCGGTGCCCTCCCCGCGCGACGCCGCGCCCGTCCCCCCCACCCGCCCGGCGCTGCC